>VTPC01000529.1:212149-234900 GCA_011009095.1 Ignelater luminosus
TTTCTCCAGGATCAGCTAGACAATATGGTTTACAAGAAATCTTGGAATTTAGAGATCTAGAACGAAAACCGTAACACGTCCAAAGGTTTCAGTACTTGAAATAACACTCTCTGATTTAACCTTGGCAAACATCTCCCTCCAGGATCAGCTGAACAATGTAATTTGTAAAGATCTTGAAATCTGGAGTACAAACCTTAGCAAAGAAAGTAACTAAGCATATATTCTAGATTTTGGTTCTTGTTGCTGATAAGTAGAAATGAAACCTACAATAACTATTTAGCAAGTCCTCTCCGTGTAGAGAGATAATTGAATAAAGAGTTTCGTATCACGTGAAATCTAGTGTTGGTACAAGGTGCTGCTTGCACCCTCAGGACAGGAAGGCTTTGGTTATAGGTTGATTTAATTTAATCCGCACCAAGAGCACTCTACGTATGTAAATGCTTCATAGGTATTATTATTTTATTTGAAAACATTTCTTTGCAGTTTATTAATGTAAAGAATGGTTGTATTTCGAAAAATTCCTACTGACCTAGATAAAACGGTATTAAATACGATATTTAAAAATTTACCGTTATCCTTCTTAACCCCGGGGATAAAACATAACACATTCTCTTTACATTACTTAATGCGGAGGTGGACTATATCCGGACAGCTGTCAGTTACATTTCGTTGCGGAGCCGTAGTGAGAAAGGCAATATAGTAGAAACTTTGGTAAAACTAATCCACAGAAACGACTTACTAACTTACATAGAGTAGTATTTCACATAAACGAACAGACAAAATTACAACCACCAACATTTCTGTGACATGTTAAAAGGGAGTGTGATTAAATTTAATAAACATTTCCCCAGTACGAATATACGTTTTTGTGTATTAAAATTAAATCTGGGTTATAATAATTTTGGAAGTTTGTTAAATCTCTCCGGGATATATAATACATACATATATGTGCTATATACTACCTGCTGAAACTGATGTTACCTACTAAATGGACAAAATCTCTGTCGTGCGAAATGAGCAAGTTGGGTCAAATTTTACTCTGCTCGTTTTGGCCAACTTCAAACAAAAATTAATTTGGTATTATGCTGTTGAATGAAATTTCATGTATGCTGCACGTAAATATTAAAATTTAAGATTCGTTTTTTGTCAAGGAAAAGCAAACTTTAACTAAATATTAACAGAAAGCAATAAATACTCTGAAAACTGTTTATAATAAAAAAGTTTCTCATTTTCTCTTTATTTGTTTCAGGTAAGCTTCTGCAATAGTGCTCAATGGATTGTCTACACAATCTCCTAGTTGTTAATTTGGTGAGCATATTTGAGCGAATTCTTAGACATTTTTCATTGTCACCCTGGTAACAATAATAAATAATTCCCAAATCAATCTTAAAGCGGTCCGTGTTGGTGTTAGTCAGTACTGATACAGGTATCATTATTCACAAAGAAATACGATTGACCTCTAATTTTAGTAGAAACCAATACTTATCTATTACTTATTATTAATATGTACTGTAGAATAGATTATTCACAAGAAAATGCTTGTTATTTGTTGTATAATGTAAACTGTGAAATTGTGCAGATGTAACCATAATTCATTTCACTCATGAAATTACATTCACTTATTACTTCGTCTAAAAATATTGTCCTGGCAAAGATATTATTAGTAATTAAATAAAAATAAAAATATTAGGTGTCACGTCGGCGTCGTCGGGTTAGCACGCTAGGATACTTTCCCTTATTTTTATATTTCTTATGTAAAATCTCTCAGTGCAATACCTCATTAATCACTGGGTCAGTTCGTTAAATTTGCTAATACCGTGCAATTAGTTTAACTTCAATTTTTTACGTAAATATATAAATCACGATTTCTGTGCCTTGAACTAAATACTATGGGAGTAAAAATGTCAGCAGGCTTGTTCTAACACCGGGGTGGGTGAGGTCAACTATAAAGGGTTTCCTGATTACTAGGAACAAGAATCATCCCAGTAAACTCATAGATGAACTAAGTCAAGATCAGGTAGTCGCCACTGTTGATGACTCAAACTAGCTCTGGGTAGAAGAACCCGAGATTAAGAGATAGCAATCGCTTATAGTCCAGTAACTCAAGATCAATAGTCACACAAGCTCGGTGCTTAATAGGAACATTAAGTTTAGTTCACTTATAATTTTGAATCTACCATCACTATCTTTTACTCATGAAGCCTGAAAAAGCTTGGTTTTTTGTACTTAAAAAAGATATACGGGTAAGCCAATAATAAATAACTTATGAACATAGAAAGTTGAAAAGAAATATTTTCAAAATGCATCATAATGTCAAAGAAATAAGAAAATAGTGAATAAACAAACATCGACCAAAATTGGACTATGCGGCAGTCTAGTGGCGTGGGATTCGAACTGGTTACTGAAACGGTATCGGCGCTTGAGGGGACTGCTGCTCGTGGTGGTGGTGATCGGCGATGGCGGTCTACATGGTACTTAGCTACCCGGTACATACGAGGTACTTGTGTGTCTTTTTGACGCCGCGCCGTTGGGTCCGATTTAGCGTTGTGAGAAACTTTATTTTTATGCTGGAATTGCGGTGACGGTGCCTCAGGTAGTCGTTGCTTCATCGGGACGATCCTCCGAAGGTTGCGACGACGCCGCGCCGGCAGTGGTTTTATGTTGACGTTCCAATATTTAGGATACGGGACGGCACTGGGCGACAGGTCACCAGTTGCTGCGTTTTGGCGCCATGGGAGACTTAATAGAGCGGTTGGTAGCTGTGTGTTTTTAGCGTTTTGTAGATTGTTTGCAAGTTGGAGGTTGAGCTTTTTTTTAACTATATTGTTTTGTGGAGGTTGCTTTTGTTGGTGCAGCTAGCGCCTTTATTCCGGCTGGATTGACGACTGGAAACTTGTGCTGGACCTCAGTGGGTGACAGTGGACATGGAGTCTCAATCTTCAGTTGGGTTTGAGATAATGCTACCATCATGTCGTCCTCCAAAGCCTCCAGTTTTGATCGTTCTTTATTTTTTATGGTTGGCATAGTTGGAAAACCTAATTCACACAAGTACAACGTGAAAAATTGCAGCAAAGCGTTTAATGCTTTTCTGGATAAGCTTGTCTGCTTTTTATATTCGCCCTGAAGTGATAACAAAAAAGAGTCAATTGACATATCATCAAAGTTTAGTTTTAAAGTTCTGTCTGAGGTAAAGCGTATTGGTTCATTCTCTTCTTAAAGGAACAATTCTAACAGAGACGTGTTTTCAACTAAAAACAGGTGTCATATCCAATCATACTTCTCCGTTTGTAAACTAGGAAAATATGTATTGAACCCTTCCTGTAATGCTTCTAAATGCTTTTTTACAATTTTGCTAATATCTTTCTATAATTTCCAGAAACCGAAGGAAACATGTCTATATAGTTTTCAGTGGCTCTGTTAAGCTAAAGAGTAATTTTTTTCTCAAAGACACATAATGTATGAGTTGCTGTGAGTATATTGTGGTCAGGTCTTTGCATGAACGTTTTAAGGACATTCAGACGACTGAATATATCTGATAAATACGCAAGTTTTGCGCACCGTTTTTTTTTTGACACAGAAGTAAAAGTCGTATGGTTTTCGTTTTCGAAAAATATCAACAGCTCTTTCTTGAGTTCTAGAAGGCGGCATAAAACTTTCTTTCTGGACAACCACCGAACTTCTGTATGAAACAATAAGCATTCGTGTTGTGCTTCCCCGGATGCACACAGTTCTTTAAACAGGAGCGTTTTTAAAGGTCTTGACTTTATAAAATTTATAATTTGAACTGCTTCATTTAAAACCAAACTCCAGCTTTTGGGTAGAGTTTTAGCCATCAGTGCTTCTCTGTATAAGAAACAGTGAATAAATATAATATTTGGGTTTAGTTTTTTTAGAAAATACTGCAAAGCCTGTTTTAGATTCTACCATCGATTTTGCACCATCATCGGTGCTAAAGTCAATAAATGGCCCTTACAAAAATGTATTTTCTTCAAAAAAGCAATTGGCCGAATCAAAAATATGTAGAGCAGTTGACCCGTAAGTGCGCGGAGTGCGACGGCTATAGAAGCTGGGAAGCTTTGCTTCAGCCTTTTGGAATAAATTGGTGGGGATGGCTGATCGCAACGCTCCTCTAAATCGGTGTGGCTGCGGCCGGATAAGCAAAGGCCCGGGGAAGGAGACGGGCTCTCCTGTAGGGCAGATGGTGTTGGAGACGTGCTGTGGTGGTCCTGGATGGCTTCTAGCGGTGCTTCTTGGATCTGATGATGGTGATGTTGTTCGAACGACGAGGCCAAGCAAGAGAACAAGAAAAAAAAGGAAAACAAACGGGTTTTTCCGAGAGGCCTCGGAGATCACCCGGGGCGCCCCTGGGCAACCAGTGCGGACACTGACCGGCCCGGGGTCCCCAGGGGCCGACGCCGCCGCTGGGGTCAGAACCGGGAGGAATGGTGGGGTTATGTTTAAATGGGTGTTGACGAAAATAGGTCCGTGGGGAATACTGTTCCGGTATTTACCTTAACCACTAGGGAAAACCACGTAAAACCCTAGTGAGAACAGACGGCCCGAAGATGGTTAGGGCCTTTGGAATGAAGAGTGGTGTTAACAAGTCTGGTTATCGGTAGATCAAAGGAGTGAAGTCTAAGATGTCCTGTAGGTCCGATGGGAGATTCTGGGTGTTTTGAAGAAATATGACAGGAGGGTGTTTCATTTTGGCGCGGGCTTTGGGATGATGATTTCCAGGAGGAATTCGGAGGACCTCAACTGTGTGAGTAATGTCTAGGGCGATGGCTTTAGTGACGAATTGGGCTCTCTGAAACTCGAGGCGAGCGTCAAATGGGGAAATCCCGGCGAGGTCGCAGACTTCGTTGGAAGGGTGAAAACGGTCCAGGCTGAGGATTCTCCGGCAAATGGTTTGCTCCTTGGAGCGGAGTCGATTGATGAGATGTCTGAGGGCGGTTGAGAAACAGGTCGATCTGTAGTCTATCACTGGTCTTATAGGTGTGGAGGAGGGTACGACTGTGGCAGCCTGGAATGCCATTACGGATCTTTGAAAGAAGAGAGCTGCACTGTTGGGCTTTCGTCAGGCAGCGCCGCATCTCCGCCGACCAGTAGAGGGTGTGAGAAAAGGTGATACCTAGGTAAGCGACCAGGGGGAAAAGTTCTAGGGGGAGTCCCAGAGGTCCAGGTGTATGTTGTTTGGATTGAGGCGGCGGGTTTAGGTAAGATTTTTATGACGGAAGAGAATATTTTGGGTTTTAGTGGGGTTGGGTTTGATACTTTTGGTTTTCAGTAATGAACTGAACAAATCTAATTAATTGAACTTTACTACTAATATCAGGGAATTCGTCAATCTGCAGCGAAAAGAGTTTTTTGAAGTCAGTTTGTTTATAGCATTTTTTGATATATTTTCTGACATGTCGATGATTCTTCTCCTAATAGTATCGTCAGATAATGGCAGTTTAGCTTCTTCTATTGTCGCTTCTTCCCCAAACGTTCTTTTTGCAATAATTTTACAGACAGACGTAATTAAAGATTCACCAATTGTATGGGACTTGCATTTTTTAGCAATTAATTCGGCTATTTCATACGCTGCAATTTGGGCTTAATCGGACACTTTCACGATTAGTTTAAAATTATTTTGCCGTTTGCATTGCATTTACAATAAGCTTTTTAAAGTAGTTCCTGTCCTTCGAGGTAAGGTTCAAATGGGTAGTGTTAAAATGTTTTTTCAACTTGCTAGTGGCAGTATTTGGCTTTTTCTCACCGCAAACGAAACATAATGGGAGAAAAAAATCTTTGACCCCTGTCCATGTAATTCCAAAATTTAAATAGTTTTCATAGTAATATCAATAACTTATTTTTTCTTTCTTGACCGGTGAATTAGTTTTTGAATATTGCTTGTAGCGTTAGGGTTACTGTCAGCGTTTTGATTTCTTTTATTTTCGTTTCCAGTAAAGAATTTTCGAATATCCATAACGCGAGTATGTTTCTAAGAACAATGTGCAGAGTGAGACCCATATATTTTGTAGATACAAATTTAAATTACTTTTTTGTTAAAATATCTACAAAGAAATATAAGTAAAGTAAGGGTTACAACTAGGCATACTCACTTCCTCTCGTTCAGTACTAAACTGACTAATCATCGACGAGAATCTTATCGGGACCGTCATCTCTACCCTTTACCGATCTTTTCCATGATCACAAGCTTGTGGGCGAAATGTATGTAAACGTAAAGAAAAAAAAAACAAAATGCAAGCTAGTTACGTACCGACTCGCGGATAAAGTAACGCGCTTATTGAAAATAATATTACTTTAAAAAAAATAGTGTTCTTGTGGATACAATAATGAAAAATATTTCTTTTCTAATAATTTCTGTTTTCATGCGACACACCATACAAAACGTCATAGCACAACAATTTGCCGTGGCACACTGGCTCTATCTTGTGGTGTTATTCACTTCGTTGTTCTCAAGTGATTGTCATTAGAAATTCCTAGGTATATTAGAGAGAGCCGACCTGCAGGCATAATTACTGGCTACCGGTGACTCATGATGCAGTATCTACGAGGATTTGAACGACAGCAGCAATTTTGAGTAGTTTGGATGGTGGCTTTTGGTGCCTGGATCGGAAGGTCCAACTAATGTCCGAGGCTGTCATCGTTCTCTCAGAAGGGGTGGATGTTGGTTGGTGCGAAGCGGCCCTTTCACTGTTTTGCTGGTTGCTGGTAAATTTTAGTCCGACTAACGATCTAGTTGTTGATCGTCACAATTAATTTAGTCATAAATTTGACGTTGGGAACAGAACCCGCATTGGGACAGCTCCTTTTCCTGAGGCACGAATCTAGTCTGTCTCACGATCCTCGCCTTAATTCCTGATGCATCTGGCATTAACGCGTCCACAGAGGCGGTCAAGCAAACGCACAGTATGCAACTATTCTATCTCTCCTTGAGATTCTACAGAAGATCACGAGCTTCGATCCTTGGACGGCTGGTGCCACGTATTTCTACAATAATTGATTGCGCTTGACGAACTTTTCCACCGGATCATGCTGACCTTGTCTTCGTGTCCACGGGGCTGCACGGAGTTGGACTTTGGACTTGCGTTCTTTAGGTTTTCTAGTTTGCTCTTGAGTGCATCTAGGCTAGTATCAAAGAACTTCCGTGGACTTCTATGGTCTTATCTGTTATATTCATGTAATGCGATGTCACTAGTTTGTTGTTGGCTGCTTAGCTGGCGCAACATCGTGGCGGTTAGGTAGCTATCGACTGACATGGGTGGTGCTGGCGGCTGTGCTGAGGTGAAGAAAGGTTTGCTGTGTTGTTTGGGAGCCTGCATCGGTATTGGTTTCTACCCGTTATGTTGAGGAACGCCGTGTTTGATACCCAGGTCACGGGGTATTTACACTGTTGACGACGATGACTGCTTTTTTAAAAGCACCCTGCATTGAACTTAGATGATGGTGGTTCACGGGCTGACGACTCCAAATGAAAGATAGGCTTTGCGTTTTGGATTTTTTTAAATTACGATATCTACAACAATGTAATGGGGTTAGGAAGATTAGTTGTAAAATAAAATGCATTATGTGGGGCAAATTAATGAAGGGTTGAGAAGGTGAAAAGTTGGCAGGTGATATTGACTTTCTGATGGTTAGCATAGTAAGGAGACGAATCTTCTTAGGGATTCCATAGTTATTTAGCCCAAACAGGTGAGCAAAAGTAGGGCTGCTAGTTTTTGATTGGACGATGGCTGGACCAATTTGGTCTAGCAAAGTTAGTTCTTGATTTTCTGCAATTCGTAGCTTGTGATGACATCAAACAAAGCGCGGAAATCGTAGATTGTGGATGATATTCGATCCCCCCTTTCCAAGAACGACACTAAAACATTCCTTGTGTCAGAAAAGGGGATGGTATATAGACGTACTCACGCGAGATGCTAAAGAACAACCACTAAAGCGTTATTGGATTAATGAACCTTTTTAACCAACTTCTGTAGAAAAATTAATGGCTAATAAAACTGAATTTACAAAATGAATTGTAATTTCTTTTGCAAAAATACAGTAGTGGAAGGTAATACATTTAAGGAAACATCACTGCATAAAGAAGATAAAGTTAGACGGAATTCTGTGCTGATATAAAACCGACACAAACAGGAAAGACTTATGTGAGATTCGTTAAGCAAGCGTTATCCATAATTAATGTAGTATAACTTAATCAAGTTGTGTAAATATTGTTCTTAGTACCGTCGTGCATTTTTTCATCGCATCAACTAACAAAAAACCGATTTAAGAATGTCTCCACCCTGCATTCATTAAAGATTTAGGAAAAACAGAAGAGTGCCATTAACTCTGGAATAAGATGACAAGAATACTTGATCCTAAGGCCGTACAATAAAAGCGTATCAATTAGTATAATTAAGATTAACAAATTCTGTAAACAAAATGAGATAACCCAGTGTTACTATACAGCGCACAAAAGAAGATTTTTGTAACCCAGTAAAGCAAAGCCATTGTAGACGACCCTTAAACAAAGAAAATAGGGCAGAGCACCAGCATCTCCTCAATTGTGTTTGGATATATATGTGTACAACCTTGCGATAGTGGTGAGTAGCTTACAAATTCTTTGTTATCCTTTTTATTTGCATTGGTCGCTTTCCCTTGCCATAATTAACTATTTATTTACGCTACATAATGAATCCCGTATATTTTATTTGTAGAGTAAAACTACTGTTATATAAAAAGTAATTTTTATTCATTCTGTTAAACAAAGTCTGCTAGAAACACTAGGACAATAGACAATTTTCCTTTAATTTCAAATAAACGTATATATCACGGCTGCTATTTGGAAACAAAAACAAAATCAACAGTTTAAACTTCAAAGAAATAATAAAAAAGTGTTTGCATGCCACCATTTTAATGCTCATTTCAACGTGAACATGAAACAAATAAAAGTACGACGCACTAAAGCCTCGTTATTTTATGACGCAATTAACTTCAGAACTCTTTAAACAAACATCAAAATTTCTGCGAAACCTTTTTCTCTTACATTTGTCGTTTTAGAAATCAAGGTTTTTTTTATCGAAAACATGACTGTGCCATATCTACCTTACCTAATGGTTCTAATAATCTGCGAGTTTCTGTTTGATCAATGATAGACTAAAACTGATCTCCGACGAAAACGTATTTATGAGGTCAGCGATTAATATTATCTAAGAGGGGTATAGAAGGGAAAGAAGAAAAAATAGGTTGCACACAATCGTATCGGAACAGTATGAAAAAGAGGAAAACCTTATAAAAAATTTATCAGTGTTTAATTAATCTTAACGTAAAAAAGCGTTCCTAAAAAATTGATATAGCCAGAAGTTCTTCTTCTCATCGAAGTCGGTATAATCAATCTTGGAATTTTTTTCATCCCTCATCTAAACAGTAATGAAGTTTTTTAATATAACTTCGATTGATCTTGGAAGTGGATGTAATGCTGGTGTGGTCAGATATGAGATGTTGTTTACTGAATGATATCAAAATTACATTTCTATTTGAACAAATCAATAACATAGGTATAAGTTATTTCAGATAAAAGAAAAAGTAAATTTTGAAGATTGTTGTAGTAAAATGCATCATTATTTATCTTTCTCATTTAATGTGTGAATTTGTAATTTTTTAATTTTGACTCATTTTTAGTAGCAATTTTAGTAGTAAACTACTACTTAGCTACGCAAAATTACATTCTAGTAATTAGTTATTGCCGTTCCAGTATATATACTTGATGATTTTGTGAGTAATGAAAAAATGCACAATTTACAATAACTAATTGATTTTTACAAAGATACATAAGGATCTATTGCTTATTCTATACGTGCATTGTTTTAGTGCTACTTCACATCTCATTTTGCATATATCGGGTTGACAACTAAGTAATTTTGGTTTTGTAGTATGAAATAAAACTCATTCCTTTTAATACAAAGAATAATCTTTAATCAATTATATATTTTCCATTTTGTACAATGACATTTTGCCATCTTTCTTGCAGCTTCATGATTCCGCGCTCATAGAACTTCTGGTCCTTATCAGCAAAAACTGAACCAAGTGCGATTTAAGATCATCGTCATTTGTGAAAGTTTTACCATTCAAAGAATTCTGCAAACTTCGAAATAAATGGTAATCAAATGGTGCCAGATCAGGGCTGTATGGGGGATGTTGCATCACTTCCAAACCAAGCTCCAATAATTTTCCACGAGTTGCCAAAGATGCGTGAGGCCTTGCATTATCATGGTTGAACACAAATCCTTTCCGATTTGCCAATTTTATCGAAAGATGTTACTGTAAATGACCCATTTTTCATCACCAATGATGCTTTTTTCAAGAAAGGGTCGATTTCATTGCGCTTAAGGTGCATACCGCAAATGTTGATTTGTTGTGTTAAGTGAATCTCTTTCACTTCATGCGGTACCGAAATATCGAGCTTCTTAACGAGTCCAAGACATTTTAAGTGTTTTTCAATTATTGTGTGCGATACATTTAACCTCTCTGCAATCTCTCGAACAGTTATATGACGATCCTCTTCAATGATGACTTTGATTTGGTCATCATCAACTTCAGTAGGCCGACCAGAACGTTGCTCATCTTTGAGGGAAAAATCTCCAGAATGGAATTTTTTAAACCAATTCTGACACGTGCGCTCTATTAAGCAATCAACACCATAAACTTCGCATATCTCTTTGTGAGCCTCAGCAGCTTTCTTTTCTTTACAAAAATAAAAAGTAAAATATGCCGAAAATGTTCATTTCTGCGCTCCATTTTAAAATTGACCCACAACTATTAGCTACAAAAAAAAAACACGCACCACTTGCTTCTAAAGTAACCTCAGTGTGACTGATATCAAATGTCAAAAGGCAAAGTATATCACTAACACAAGTCATTCAAAAAAATAAAGCAAAGCTTCCTATGAGTGAAAACCGAAATTACTTAGTTGCCAATCCAATAGTATGTACGTATAAGTATGTACTGTTCTTTGACCTGAATGTACGCCATACTCCACACCACTTAAGTCCAGTGCGAGTGGCCAAAGTTCTTAAGTTTAAGCTTTAACCGTAGTAGACAAAAACGAAAATAATTCCACCACATAAAAAGATTTAACATTTTCCCCTTCTTAAAACAATGTAACTTAAATCTAATTAAATTGTCTTTCAAATAATGAAATATTTTCAATGTAACGCACAAATCATTTCACACACCACCTTTTGTAGGAATCGGGTATCTTGACCACTGCTCGGTGTACGATTCCATTTGCCATTCGAACTGCAGTGATGCGACCTACACCGTCTGAACCGGAAAACAATTGACCGTTTTCTTTCATTTTGTACAGTGCTGCAGTTTACAGTATTCTGAATCGATCCCAAAATTGTTGATGTAGTTTCTGAACAACATGAAATCGTACTAGTTTGTTGTCTGTTACGTCTAGTCAATCTTGATCAGGAATGGAAGTCTAAGGTCGTCTGACCAGAGAATGAGAGGGGGTAAGGGGAAACAATCATTTTGGTCGGAAGAGAGTGCAGTAAGAAATGGAGAATTCAATGTACCTTCTATTTGTATTAGCAAGGAATACATTTCGTCATTTGTCGGCAACACAGTTTTTATGCTAGCCTACTACAATAAGGTGATCGTGAGTGTATAAATGTCTATTCAATATTGTCGGACGCCATAGCTGAAATAATTTTATTATTGCTTGATAGAGGAACTTGCCAAGTTCCTTCAAATCATCTACTAATTCAATGTGAATCGCCCTGGTAGACAAGCTTAAAAATGCAAATATATGCTTTAGAAGTTTTATATTGCGTTTCTTTCTATCTCGTATACTGAGTGAAACGGAGCGAGGGCATGCCGTCTGAAGGTAAATCCAGCGTATAGTGATTATAGGAGGAGACCAACTCTTCAAACATCCTTTGTTCTTTTCAAACGCCGACCGATGACCTTGAAGTAATAGTTGGTGGGTAATACCGATGTTTCGAACAGATGTCGCTACGCTACTAACAGTGGCGTGTGTAGATTTATTTATGGACATTATGAATTACTAAAAAGGCTACCATTGCATTTGCTGTTATTAAATTCCATTTTACCAAATTTATAATGGCATTGTATTAAATTAAAGAAGAGGATGTAAATCATGCACAAATATCCAAAGAAATCAAATTTATCACAATACATTTTAGATACTTTATTGTTCTTGTACTCAAAGATCTATCTTCAGTGGTTACATTTAAATAAATCAATAAATAAATTGGTTGTGTTTTCATATTTATTACTTAGTAATTTATAAAATAAATTATTTTGTTACATATCTTTCTTATTTACATGTATTATGTACAATTATTGTTTTTTATCAACAATTACATTAATATTATTTATTTTGTTTTTCAAAAACCCATCTAAAGTTTTTATTTTATTATAACATTATCCTAGTTAATTGGAGGCAACAAAACTTTTATTCCTTACCTTTGTTTACGTTGGGAAATCTAAAAAAATGCAAATCGAATGTTTCATTATTCGCCCGACATCCCTTCACGATACAAATGCTTTTACAACTCCTAATTGTAGCAAATAAAAGTAACTCAGGTATAGGTCTAGTTTACTTCCTCGTGTAAGACACTGATCTAACCTCGCTCGGCCGCTGGCTCGGCGTTCGGCCGTCCTGACATCTATTATAGAAACGCAAACCACCCTCCAACCTGCTGGTTTGTTTACGAGCTAGTTTCTCGCTTTTTTTAAGAGTTGTTTTACTGCTATAAATACTATACGATGTAAATCAGTCATAATTGGTTGCTGCACCTTTGGATTGAACCTAAAACAACGAATGCAGCTTCGCACGGTTTGCTTTGCAAAGAATGCCTGCGTAAGACTCAAAATGTTTGATGTACGATAACAGTAGCAGCTGCAATCCTGCATACAATGAGGATCATCTTAAACAACCACCGACACCAATGGTGTCATCGACCTGTAAGACTTCTTTTATCACATTGGGAAATGATTAAAACTGCACCATTTTAATTAGAAATAGCCCATCTCTTTGCAAAGAGCTTACAGTTAGAATGGTCGTATTAATGATCAGGTTTCGTACGCATGAGTTGTAAATAGAAATGAATTGTAAACCTATTGCATGAAGTAATGAACTATGTTTTAAGAACTTATTAATCTCGATTAAAGATTCACCTGCAACGGTTACGTACGTTTTTAATTTTGTTTTGCGCAGTTTTTGCAATGTTTTGCGAGAGTAATTTTGTTGTGGCGACTCAACTTCTTTGTTGAATAACTATTCTGGCCCGTGCCACCAAATATGCACATATAGCAAGTCAGTAGGATACATTCCACGAGAAATATTATCAGCAGGGCTTTTATGCATGGGAACGTAATGTCAAGTTAAGTAAATTCTTGAATTTTTGAGACCCGGTCGCCTAAAAATTGCTTTAATAAATTAGGTGATGTGTTTTTATATCTAAATACTGTGGTCGAGATTACAACTCAGTTGTGTATCTATTATGCAACTTAGTCAATATCAATGCTGCACACAGTTCCAGACGCGGAAGGATTAATTATATTATTGGTGCTACTTGCTTCTTGAATTAAGCAAATCCCAATAAATTTTGCTATGTTGACCAACTGATCATACTAGCAAGTACCACAAGCAGACTCGTTCGCATTACTAAAACTATGTAGTACGACAGTAGCATAATTATTTATAAAAATTCTGCATGGCACGTGAAGTTTTTACAACGTACAACCACTTAAGGTTAAAGTTCTTAATGTTTTGAGTTTTAACTGTAGTAGACAAAATGAAATTAATTCCACATATAAGAAATAAGCTTTGACAGTGTACTGGAAACGTCAATACAACTTTTAATTTGTTCGTTTGATTTAAGAGATGCATTTTGTGCGTTCCTTGCCTTGAACTGATAAAAAACGCAACACATTCTCACAAAGAAAATAAATTCCCACAATATTTTACTCAATAAAAGATTCCATTCTACAACAAATTTTACACTATATGGTAGTACAACACACATAAGACTTCCTATTCAGCTTAAACATACTCTCAAAAATGATTGTGTTACGTATTTGAATACAAAAATCGAGTTTCCAATTTCCTATTCCAGAGAAAGTTCGGCTTCTCTCTGTATTATATACTTCTCTCTTCCACAGTGAAAAGTGGTGATGATGGTGATGATGAATTGGATGCTTAGAATCGCGTACTTTGACTGGTTTCCGTCAATCTTAATCTATGGCGTTTCCCATCCATCTTCACTTCAAATAAATCAGTACGACTGTTCTTTGTTGTATCTTGAATAATTTTCCATTTTTTAGCTTTGAAAAGTGTGCGGTAGCTTGATTATTTCATCCCTAATATTTCCAAGATAATCACGTAAATGGAAAAGGAAAAAAGGGTGAAATCTTGTTTTTCCCTTTTTCTTAATATTTCCTATAAACTAAAAACTATTATCGAAAAATTATTTTTATTCAAAAACTGGAGCATGAGATTACATATCTTATATTAAATACACCAGCGTACAACCTTGTACCGTGTACAAAAAATAGGTCAAAGAGAACATACATAAATAATAAATAAGACCTAAATATATCCACTATAAAATACATGAGGTATACAGAAACAAGCAAACGTAATAACTACATCTCATTTATAATATAAACACTAACATTATTATACTTTAACGATTGTTTACGTGCGCAACCATGAAATACATTTTGCGTGACCGTAATATTTTCTTAGCAATTCAAGTTTTGTATTGAATAGTTTCCACGAGAATTGGTTCTCATATTAGAAGAGATTAGGGTGAAAGAATTTGGGTTTTACCTTGTGCATGCAAGTTGCAACCTTGTTTATTTAAGTCGTTGTATTTATCATACAACCTATATAAATCAAACCTGGTTTTGGTTTCTGATAAGCTTATTTCCATCATCTCAAATCCAAATTAACTTTAATGCATAATTTCAGAAAGTAATTTGAGTTGCCAAGTTAATCTGTTCAAGACCAAATCTTGTTGAGTTCTAATCAATGTCGGCCAGAAAACACAAAACTTCTAATTTCACAAACACACGACGTTGACATTTAACTACAGCGAGCAAATCTGAAGGAACGTTCCTTGAAATAGCTATATGATTTCTTCCATTTTGCAATGCGTCGATTCTGTATCTGGAGAAGCGTCACGTTTTTGGGCTGTTTATACCTCTTTGTTTCTCTTTAAAGGACATTTTGCTCTACAGACACATCATTAAATTGGGAGTCCTTTTGTAACTTACCTTGAGTCTTTTTAGGTGTATAAACAAGAATCGATGTGTAGTAAATTGTAACCTTATACCAGAACAGGATTTAGATTAGCAAATTTTTATTTGCGTCGCAAACAGAGTAAAAAGCCACTGGAACCTGGCCACTCTGGTGTAATGGATGTCTGGTGGGGATGGACCTCACACTCCTGGAGATGATGAAGGATCCGACAACTTACATTCGTTTTGGGGTCGACCAGATATTTATTAATCAAATTGCAAGATATTTAAGCTTACTACAAGTTGTTTTTTACCTTATCAATGGGGTGGCAACTATTTTTTCAATAACATTGAAACCGCCATAATTTCTAGGAACCACTTAGAGAATGAATTTTTCCATAAGACGAAACCACTACATCGTCCGGGATGAACGCTTATTTAAATCGACTTCAAAACACAACTAAACAATTTGCATTTAGGGATTTTGTTTCTAAGGCTTACAAAATTACGAGAATTTTATAAAGGATGCTAATGCTCGTCCAAGTTAAAAATCGGCTTTTGAAAGCTTCATTGTTAAACAAATAAAATCCAGTAAAGACAAACTTTGGTTTTTAGTGCTGATGAGACGAGAAAAAGGCTGAGTTTAGAGCAGAATAGTGAAACCAAGAGAAGTGTAAAATACCAAAAACCAAAATAAATTGGCTAATTTATTGGCCTTTGCAAGAGTAGCACACGAAGTGAAGCGCATAAGTAGAAAAGCTTTTTCAGATACATTGGAGAAGCTCTACAGACTGAAGAACCAAAAATGCTGATTGGCAAACTTAAACGAATAGGGTTAGTTCAGGGAATAGAGGCTAAAAAGGGGCCTTTGCTTGCAAAAGGTTATGTAGTTCTAATTTTTGGATATATTGTGTATAAAACCCAAATTTCCGACCTCGTTACCCCTGTGCGGGCGCCGTGGGGCGCCAACAATCATCAGAATTTCGGACTTCTTTCAGTTTTTTGATAATATCTTTTTACGAATGCATTACAGAGGAAACAGTTTTGATTAAGAGTTGTACAGCATTACATTTGCTACAACTTTTGTATGAAAAATGTTTTTGAAGAACGATTAGGTAAATAGTTATGCTGCGTCAAAGTTAGCAATTTTTCGTAAAAATGATACTTTTTCAGGATTTTTGATTTTTTTTAAACAGTTTTATTAGAAATTATAGTATTGTATATTATTGTGACATCTAATATATTCCTCGCTGCAGAGTATGATTCTGTGGAAATCATCGGGAATGACATGGATTTGCTAGTTCTTTTGACAAATCTGGCTCAACATTTCCCCATTTATTTCCGAAAACCTGGAAGAGGTAGTACTCCTAAAACATTGTTCTTTGCACCATCCTACAAGCACTCAGTATCTGAAAATCTCTTTGTCCTCCAGGCTTTTAGTAGATGTGACACCACGTCTTCCCTGTTCGGTTTTGGAGAAACCAAATTTTGCACTCGGTTCCAGAACAAGCCAGCATTGCACGAACTTGCAGCCATCGTCAGGGATCTTGATGCCAGTGTTTCAACCATTGCTGAGGCAGGAGAACGTATACTTTGTCTTCATTAGATACTTTGCGCTATCAGCTCTTCTCCAAATCTGCTACTGCCAACGACACAGAATGCGGCTGTGTATCATGTCTTCCGCACGTATCACCAAGTCCAGATATGAACGAGCGAACTACAAAACCCTCTGGACTGGGGATGGAGAACTTGTTCCTTTTAAAACCGCCAGGGATCCAGTTCCTCGGTCAATCCTGACTTTCATTTCCTATCACTGCAAGAAAGGATGCACTAAGGCCTGCAGCTGTAGAAAGGCCGGACTCTATCATTAGTAAACACTGTTCTGGGTAAACTTGTGAAAATGAAGAAGACGATCCAACTGAGCTGCTAATGGAAAAAGGTGAAGAACTGGCTGAAGCTTCGAACTAGAAACCACAACTAAACGTAGAAAGTTATAAAACTTTTTTGGTTACTATAGTATCTGCATTGTTATAATATTTCCTATTGTTATAATTATAAAAATCAGTAATGGGTTCCTTCATCTCTCTATTTTAATATTGCTATTTCAATTGCCCATCAGGTTTTATGATTAATATTTTGATATATTTAAATTCAATTCTGTGAAATTAACATTCATAATTATTAATAGAAGTGTTTATTATAATTCAAGCAATCAAGTTAGCCGTGTCATCTGCATGATTTGGTTAGTTTCCCAGATTATGGTTTTGTTCTTTTTAAATGTGTTTGTCGAATTCAAGTTATGTAGAATAATTCACTTAAAGAATCTTACACGGCTTTTCCGTACTTAAAAATTAATCATGGAACTTTCGAAAAAGGACAGAATCTATAACATGGAGAGGTGGAGGTTGGAGAGGAACACAACGCCAGTCATCAGGTGGTGCCGCTCTTCTACTTTCCTTCCCCAATTTTTATCTCACAAGCCATTTACGACAAAAATCTCAAGAAGTATCATTTTTATGAAAAATTGGTAACTTTGATGAAGCGTAACAATCTACCTAATCGTTCTACAAAAACATTTTTTATACAAAAGTTGTATCAAATGTACTGCTCTACAACTATGAATCAAAACCATTTCCTCTGTAATGCATTCGTAAAAAGATATTATCGAAAAACTGGAAAAAGTCCGGAATTCTGATGAATTTTGGCGCTTCACGGCTCCCGCACAGGGGTGACAAGGTCGAAAACTTGGATTTTTCACTAGAGTACCGATATACACAACATATCCAAAAATTAGAACTACATAACCTTTTGCAAACGAATATGTCTGTATTCCCTGGACTAGGTTACCAGTTTGTAAGCAGCGACAGATATACAGCGTTCAGGATGTTTATGGGTCGTATATGGCTGTGAAAGAATGATAATTTGAGTAGAGTAAACCGGGCGGTTTATCTATTAACTCTGTTTATAAATCTTATTGATGCTTAGTGTGCTTTAAGGTTATGATTTTATGACAGTTTAACCTCACACTGTTGTCTTTTTTTGTAACTGTAAATATAGGGAAAACTTGATATCTTTTTAACAAAACAAAACTAATCGATACTAAACGTTTATGCAAAATTTTTGATCGTGCAACAGCAGCAAATGCAGCCGCTGGTGCGACAATTTAAAAAAAACACTTCCAACTTAACAAAATAAAAACATGGCCTGTTCGACCCAGAAACATCGTGAACGGAGTATAGTACGATACGCTTGCGGTCTTACGGGTGTTGCATACTTGATCAGAATTGTACATGATGTTTATTTCTATCTCTTCTTAAACCTGAAGTAGCTATGAAATGTAATGTAGGACAAAAATTAATCAAGTTTTTCATAAATGTAAAACGCTTATGTTTATTAAAAATTCTAAAGAAAACCACACATTAATAAGAGAAAAGGCAGAGATTAGTTGATGCGTCATGGTGACGTGTTGAATCAGCGGTGCAATGTTAACTAAGGTACTCGTGCATGTAAGGTATACACAGAAATATTTTCCTGTAGAAATTTCATTGTTTCACTCTTGAACTTCGTAATTCACTTTACAAAATTTTGTTAATTTTCTTGGGAAAGGTCCAGGATAAAATCAAAGTCTTCCGAGGTGTAGATGACAGCGATCGGGAGTAGTGTTAGTATTCGAGATGTACTCGATGCGTCTTACTATTGATACACAGCCGAGTCCTTTGGATTAACGACCATCGTGACTATTTGATATAAAAAATGATCGATAGATATGAAAACCGACAAAGATAATTTCGACTTACACACTTAACTGAAAGCTTAAATCAATCATTGCTGTGTTTTTCGATGAAGTTTACGTAAATATTTTCATTTTCATTTTGTCTTATGTACATATTTCCTTTTTTCATTACTTAAAGCTGCAACACATGCAGTGTAAAAGCTTAATTCTAGCTGAAATTCTGGTTTGGTATTTCTAACTCCTGTTTTATTAATAAAGAACAAATTACTGCATTCTTTTATTAAAAAAATCTATGGAAGTAAAGGAAAACTGATACAATTCATTGATACCGAACCTTTTGCGATTTTGTCCCTTCCTTAATAACAAGTTTATATATCTCATAAAAAAAGTTAGTAGTTCACAGAAAAGTTTAAATAGGATTTAGCTTGAAGCTTTGTGACTTTACGAAGAAACATTTATTAGTCGTCCAACAAAAAATACACAAAGACTACTAGTAGTTCATTATCAGATTTAGAGAACTATTCATTAAAGCTAGAAGAGTGTTTTAAACACATTAAATGTTTAGTAAAATATGAATTTTAGATTTTCATTGAAAATAATGAATCTCGTAGCAATGACCTTCGTTTTTATTTTTGTATTTTGAATACAATAATAGTATTGATTCAACTTTAACATTCGTGCAAGTTTACGTAAAGAAAGAATATTTCGAAAGTAAAATTAAAAGCAAACTCTCTAATGTTTTGATTGATTCTTTTTCGCGAAACAGCGAAACGTCTCTACCAAACTCTAATCAACATCTTCTGTTGGGATTTTACAGAAGCTACTGTTTCACGCATGACTGGATATTTCTATCCTTGATTAACCTTAGTTTTCCTCCTTGTTTGCTATTTTCGCCTACCAGTGCCCCTCTCTAAATATAAATAAATAGAAACGTTTACTGCTGGGATCCATCTGCATTTAACATTTGAAATTGATCGAAGTTCATGTAACAGCATTAGTTTGTATCGCGCATCCTTCTCGTAGGACGAAATTCGTTCAAAGCCCTATTTGACCCACTTTGAATCGCTGCCAGGGGTGTATAAAACCCAAACCAATAATGTGTGGGTTTCAGAACTCTGAACAACTTTTACAGTAATGGCAGTTTTGAGCTTGGATCTTATGCTTTCCTAGCAGTGATTTGAAAAAAAGTAACTTGATAAATTTTACTACGTCGACTGTGCTTAAACGCGTTTTCGAACACAGTTTTTAAGATAAGACTATTTTTTTCTCTCTAGAAATATTTTTTATGGCCTGCTATAAGGAAATCTTTCTATATAAAATTGAAGCCATGACCATCTAAAGGTTCGTTACAATTTTTCTCAGTAGAAAATTTATTGGCTCTTTTGTACTTCCAAGGAACTGCTTGAACTTTGGCTTGGCCTATGTTTTATGGCCGTATATTTAGCAGTTTTCTCATAAATTTTATTGCTTATATATAAGTGTATTTGAAGCAATAAGGCGAAGGTATTGATTTTCAATTTACCACCTGAAATTTCTCTTCTTACCCTCCCCTAACTGAATCTCAGAATGTTTATTTTAATTTTGCTTCTTGATGTTGACTGGATGATTACTTATAGCTTACGCATGCCTAAACTTAATGGTGATTATTATTCTCGTTTATCTTTATTTAGCAGCATTATGCAAGTTTTTATTGCTCATCAAGTCGAAGGTGGGGGAAAGCATTTTAGAACCGGCGTTCGCCTGGCAGATTCGTTATTGACTGTAAAATGCTATTTGTATTTTATCTTCTTTCCCCCCTTCTTCGTCTCCATAAATTCTCTTGCAGCCGCATCCTGTCTCACTTCTTATGATCTTCATCATTTACGTATACGACACTTGACTACTTAAATGAACAAATTTATTAACCCATCCAATTTAATTATTGTTGTTTATCATAAGAATTTACGTAATTAACTATACTATTCTAAACGAGCATATTAATCAACTTCCTGCAGTTTGAATAATTTCATCAAGTGAGCTAAATTGTTTTTGAATTTTGTAGTTTTCTTAATTAAGATTCGGGTTTAGTTCTAGTTCAAACCATGTTGAAATAGTAAGTGACTTTTTTCTGGAAATCTTTTACGCCTTCCCCAAGAGCAAACACATTTTCTGTAAGACACATAAAACTTCCAAGTGCCAAAAGTTTCTTGTTTTGTTAAGGTAATGCTTACTTTGGCGTGACTGATTAGATGATGTACGAAAGGTTGTTGTCTGTATCTGTTGAAATTGAATTTGAAAAGTTTGAGTTATTTATACAAACAGTAGTGTTAGTTTTTTATTAGAATAAAATTTTCAGAGAACGTCATTATTTTATGTATTCGACTCATTCCAGCTCTGTTTATAGCAACATGTGAAACGTTAACACAAAAGTGCACTTAGCAAATTTTCCACATTTTCCAGGTGGGTTTTTAGCAAAATATTTTTTTGTATATCATATGATGGTAGTGAATAGTCTAACTATTAGTTGAATGCTACTTTCTTCAAAAATCTTGTGCAATAAGTGGTTTCTAAAGTACTGATCAATTTCATATCGAAACCTATTCCTATGCTATTAAACGCCAATGTTTGTTTTTAATTTGAATATAAACCCTTAGTAGAGCTTTTTAAAACTTGTATCCTATATCATTTTGCTGCAGATAAGCGCACACTTGAACAGCAGGTAAAGTCGCGGGTTGGATATGAAATGTACTGCTATAAATCGCATAACTTCATCAACTAACCAGCAGTACTTATATTTAGTTATTAAACCTTCTAAATTCAAACATTATTTGTTTGTAGTCAAAATTATCTTTGTCGATCTTCACATTTATCGATCGGTTTTTATATCAAGTGGTTGTTCCCGTTTGGATCAGAAGGACGAAGTTGTATATCAATCATGTTGCAGTATCTATTCTAACATAAAATGCACCAAGCACGTCTAATATTTAACTCATCAATTACATAAGTGAATTTTAATAAAAGGAGCATTTTTAGCAGTTTCATAATATGTTGTTTTTAGTACAGGTCTTGCAAACTTCAGACCTGAAGAAACTGAGCAAAACTATTTCGGATCTTGGTATACTACGCTAACCATTAACATCCTTTTTAAACATTCTACCACGAAGGGCTCGTTCACAAATTAATAATTACCCAAGTTTGGGTTATTATAATTATAAATCGAAGACACGTCAAGCCTAGCTGCTTTATAGCTGTCTCTATCCTTCACCATTGCTTCCGGAATTTTCTTTTAAGAGCATCCTAACTTGGAGTATTAATTTTATTATTGTAAGACAATCCCTAACCTAACAAAAGCCTAAACTGATGTTTTCAACCACAAGCAGATTGACAAAACATGGGTGCTTCAATTTATGTGACGCAAATTTAAAAATTTAAGTCACTTATCTTCGGTTGTTTCTTACTATTTTGACATCACCATCTCAGAGACGTTAGACGTCCGCCTGTACCAATTGGTTCCGAAAGTGAAAAATCAGATCACTCTCCTAAAAAAACCAATGTTATGCTATTCCACCACTGTAGCTGAACCCTCACAGCCAGATCCTGACGATGTCCGCTTGAAATTGTGGGATTTGCGTCTCTACTTTTCGCTATCAGTCAAGTACCTCGGCATCATTTTTGCTGAGATGCAGCGACGAACTGAAGCGCTGCCTGGACATCGTCTAACATACACCTACAAAACCACTACTTCGGCATATGCGAACCGGAGATTCCGACAGAA
>VTPC01000530.1:12522-37228 GCA_011009095.1 Ignelater luminosus
TCGACCTACGATGGCCCGTTTAAAGTTCTTAGACATCACGACAAATTAATTGTACTTCGAATCAATGGTAAGGAATCCACGATATCACTCGATCGACTAAAACCCGCACACGTGTTAACCGATTACGATGATATCAGAACATCTCATTGTTTTTAATCAACGTCAAGGATCCAACAACCATCAGCCAGCGATCGCACTCATTCATCAGAGCGTGTAACCAGATCTGGACAAAAAGTGCGATTTCCTGATTACTTCAGACCACTCGCAACAATTACACAGTGAAAAGTTAGTGCAGTGTATTAATCCACAGTGCAATAACACAGTGAGTTACAGTAATCAAAGTGATTAGTTAGTGTAAAAACAAACTATTTCTTTTAACGTAAACAAACATTTTATTTCTTTTTGTGTTTACTTTTGTCACTTTTACTTGTTATTGTATTCATATTATTTCTAAAAATCCCTTTCTATTATGTGTGATGTAACAATAACTCTCGCTTTCATTTTTACCTGTGCATCTATGGTTTACACTGGCAAGGGGTCTTGTAGGGACACTTTCCAAAAACTAGAAATACGCATAACATTGACTTTTCGAAAATAAATATTCGAGGTAAAACGGTCCCACTTATACCTGTTAATTTGTTGAAGACATTCTCGAATGTTTTGCACCCTAAAATTTTTATAGAAAGAAGGTTTTGCCGTTTGTCAATTATTTTCTTTCAAAGGTACTTCTTTAGAAATATCTTAAACACTTTTGTACATTATAAATAATTTTCGTAGACGGTTTAAGAATTTTGTTTAGTGTTTAATTCTTAGAGTAGATAACACATTATAAATTTTGCTTTTGTCTAAATTTTTCTTAAGCGGACCTACAGCAATAATATTTCCTTGAATACAATTCCTGTTAATAGTTTTCAGAATATGATTTTCTTCGAAGACTCGAGAATTTTGCTCTTCGTTAAAAGCTTAGTTATTTACAGGGACGATTCATTCATTCGCTAAGATTCATTCGATATCATTCCAGTTTGCACAAAATTTAACATAGTTCTTCGACAATTGTTAACCTGTTATAATCTTTAATAAATAACATTTGCTTTTACTATTTATTATTAAACGAACTCGCATATTATTATAAAACACCAGCACCTCAGGACTTCTTCAACTTCAATCAACGTTTTCTAGGCTTTTGCGCCTAGTTTGCCAAGTGAGACATAAAGAGATCGGGGAGTTGGTGAGAATGCTCAACATCAACTTCAACAGAAGGCCTTTAGGTAAGTCTGCAAGAATAATGTCTTTTTTAAATTCTTGACCTGTACGGTATCACAAACAATGTGCTCGGTGCCTGATAACGAAATATCTGCTATTAGCTATTAGTGTTAGAGGCAATCAGAACTGGCTTTAAACGTTAAGCTAGTGAGCAAAAGTCAGTTCAAAGAGTAATATTTTTTCCCACTCCTTCTATATGGGTGGGTGCAAAAATATAATTTTGCCTGGAACTACTAAATTCCGATGTCGACCTTGTAGGCTATCATCTCGTTTTGAGACATAATGGGCGTAAACTGAGAGCTAGACTTTTGGGATCTGTCTATTCTCTACACGATTACTGTAAGTGTGCTAAACAGTATGTTGATATCATATTCTGCACAAATAATATGCCAGGGTTTGTCATTACTCATTAAGCTACCGCTCTCTACCTGCAAAAGTAGCAATAGGTAGGCACATATAAGTTAGTTATTAGTAGGACTTCTACAAGCAAATAATCTACAAACTTAAAAAATGATTTAAGATATCAAAGAACTGTATATGGAAAATCATTATTTATTATTTCTTAAATAAATCACAATTTTCAAAACAATATTTATAATATAATACATAACTCTACGAGTGATATATCACGACTATATGATTAATTCTGGTCTGCTAAGACTCTTAATTAGTTAATACCTACTGTCAACAAAACAAACTAATCTTATACAATGTGTAATTATTATTATATATACTTATTGTTTAATTCATTTTACATTTTTCTATGTTTTAATGTTTGTAATAATACAATCCAGTTTATTCAAAATAATCTGTTGTTCTTTTCTAAGCAGTTCTTGCATCCCAATGACACGTTTTTGCATTTCAATAATATTTTGCTCCTTTCTCTTTTGTCCTAAAATTTCTTTTTTTCTTTTAATAAGCTGCTTTGTTCTTTTAGCAGTCTGCTTATTTAGACAAAACGTGGTGTAACGAATTGCTATATTTCCACCAGAACAGTCTTCCTCTTGCAATGTCACCAAGTGAACATTAGGATAAATTGTTATGCTATAATCTGCTGAAAGATGTGGAAAAAGAAAGACACTTTTCATCACGAATTGTGTAATACAAAACCTACTGGTATACCTTCCTATAACACCGATTACTCTGTTAGGTAAGATGTGACCTAAGAACACACTTTCAATAAAAGCAATATGTTCTACTCGTGTTATATGTCCAATCAGTTCAGAATCACTTTTTAAAAGTTGTGTATCACTAACCGCCAAACCCTGTAGTAAGTTAAATAGAATAATAGCTATCATAAATACAAACAGCATGAATATAATATGGCTGGTAACAGGATAAACTTCAAAATGTATATCTTGCGCCTCAAACTCGCCAGTTAGCATTATAATGGTTTTGAATAAAGATGTAGCGGGACTTGCAAAAAAGTGATTTTCATCATCTACATCTTTAAACAACGTATGAAAACTTAACGCAAATGCTACTATTAAAACTGAATACCACATTAAAAATTTAAAGAAGTTAAAGGAGACTCTGCGCAACATTACTATGTTTGTTGACATTTCTGGATGTTGCCCAATAAGAAGTACTAATTCAAAAGCCGCTGATAAAATTGCAAAAGCGGATATTTGTTTTCGTAAAGCTTGCGTGGGAGTTTTTTTAAATATTATTACGGCTGTTAGAAAGATTAAGGCTATTTCTAACAAATTCTCGAAACTATAAAAATAAGCTTTTCGTATAACTACAATTTGAAAAAGCTCTCGTACGACTAAAAGAATAAAAGTTACACATAATCCACCTAATAATAAACGATCAGTATTTTGGTAGTCATCTTTTTCCTGACTATTATAAACTATCAAGATATACAAAATCAATGACAGACAGAATGCAATAAAAAACGCTAAATTAGTGTAAAAAAACCAACGAATTCTATGCCATTTTATATAAAGAAAACTTGTAATGACTGGATGTTTTAACAAATGTTTTAATTCTGTGGATTTGCTTATACAAAGAATAACTTGAGTCTCAGAAGTTAATTGCTGTGTTGAATCTTGGACATTCTGCACATGTTTGCTTCTTCTGTATTCATTTCTTATTTCTCGTGATGGCATTAATGTTCTGTAATTGTATACAGCAGGAAACAACTCGTCATAAATATTATCTTCTAAGTTTGCTTCTAAGCATTCATCAAGATGAGTTTCTAAAGTGTTAGCATCAATATGAACAATGGGAAGTTTTCCATATGCGGTCTTACAAGCCATTGATGCTCCAGCCCTCAATAAATCTAAAGTTTTTTTAGAATCACCATATAGAACTGTAAAATACAGAGCAGTATGCCCGTAGTCATCAGTAATATTTATATTTAGTTTACTTTTATGCTTCATAAGAAGCGAATAACAAAAGTTATGATTGTCTCTTCTTATTACATCTATTAGAATATGTGAGGGTATATTAATGTTTTGGTGTCTTAAAAGTAAGCCAAGTATTTCATGATTACACTCCTTTGCTGCTATTTCTATAGTAGATGTCTTAGTTTTTGCTGTAGTTTGGTTTGGGTCAGCTCCCTTACTTAAAAGGCTTTCTACAGCTCTACTAAGTCCTTTTTTAGTAGCAAATTGAAGTAATGTATACACACCATCATCACTGTTTACAAAATCTGCTAAATATTTACAATTAATAAAACCATCTTCGTCATACTCTTTTAAAAAATTAAATAGTTCATTAGAAGAATTGCTAGTTTTATTATTATTACCGCTTTTCAACGGTAAGTTTTTCAAGACATCTTCAAAGCCATTCTCTACAATATAATCCTTAGCGGATTTTCCTCTCAATTTGTGACTTTCAATATCAATTTTTTGTTTGCTTTCATGTAAAATGATTTGAACAACATCTCTATAACCCTTTTTTGCTGCCCAGAATATTGGAGTCAAATTTCTGTCATCAGGTTTGTTGATATCAATGTTAGCTTGTATCAATAGCTTTATACAGACATTAAAGTCTGGATTTCTAGAATCACCTTCTTTTATTAATAAGTTAAGGGCAGTATTTCCATTGCTTAATGAATTTATCTTACCCAATTTTAATCTTCTGATAATTACTTGCAGTATTTGTGAATTTCCACCTAATGCTGCAAAATGTAATGCTTGTTTATAATTATGTAACTCATCTGAATAGTAGAGGTTTGCTCCAGCCTTGACTAGTGTTTCTACAATTTCTGGAGTTACTGCATGGGCAAGTTCATTGCAAGCTATATAAAGGACAGGCTTATTAAATGGATGACCAATTACCTTTGTTAATGTTTCTGGGTTATCAATAATAAACCTTCGAACTTTATGTACAGCCTGGTTAGTTCTCACGTAATCCAAGAGTTGTAATTCAGGTTGTTGGCTAATGTCGGTTATTTCTAATTGAAATGTTTTGTAGCTCATCTTTCTGAAAACAATAACAGAATTAGGCAATGTTCTTACTTATTTAAGATTAAAATTACAATAAATACAAACTTCCTTACTTATAATTACGTTAAAAGCCAAATCTAACAGTTTGTCTGCTAACCAAAACAAACCATGTAACGAGTTATTGCGCGTTTATTATTAAATACTTCCTGCTGCTTAAGGGCTGGGAAATATTGGTTCTTTATCTGCTAAATTAAGTTTTGCGCCAGGACTACCTCCTGAAGTTCAGACTGAGCTTACCTTGTTCCAAGAGCCAGTTCACGGTGGGCTACTCAAGAATTGTGCCCATTTTAGTGGATTTCAGAATAAAAATATTGTATGTGCTCTCTCAGTACGGTTGTGTTGCAAGAGTTCTATCGCTTGGCTGAATGGATTACCTAACGCAATTTAGCTGTATCTCAATGTTTCAACAAGACACTAAAATATTGGGATGGACTTCTATATGTTTGTTGCTATAAAGTTTCTACTATTCTACATAGTTTTGCGTTTGATATCTTTATCAGAGGTGAAGAACTGAAGATGGACAAGCCATCTACGCTAAAAAACAAATGTTACGCCGATGAAAAATTAAAAAGTTTGTCTTTTCAAGATAAGTAATCGATTTTAAACAGATCATGTTTTTGAGATGACGTACAACCTTGCCATAGTCTGGTAAATTTGAAAAGTTTCAAAAAACTCGATTTTACTAGAAAATGACTCACTATACGAAAAAATGCTAGGGTAGCTGTTTGTTTCAAATTGATTGCGGAAAATCATTTTTCTATTGTTCAAGGACGTAACAACTCTACGCCTCTGGTAAGGACACCAAACACAAACCTACGTAAAATAATAAACACTTTATTGTAATCTTATTTTCTTCTTGAAATACTGACAAAACAGAAGATTATAAAAGAAACTGACACCCAGTATCTCGGAAATGCTGCACTTTAGGAAACAAAGTTATATAGCAAGGAAAGTTTTTTTCTCGAGAAATGCGCCTGCCAGATATTTGCACTCATTTTTAAAACACCCTGTATATTAGTTAACATTATGTAATATAATCTTTTTAACATGGCATTGTATTATTAGATTTAATTTAATAATATTATCAGTTAACTATTATTTTGTGTTTGGTTGCTTTTCTGCTTAATACAGTTGCAGGCTCCCGAATTGCTGTGAACCAGCTCCTAGAAACAATGACCTAGCCTGCGATGTCATTATTTCTAAATTGTATAAATCATTTAACATTCTAACCAACGTTATGATATTCCATTTCATTCCAAAAGCAATTGTTAGCACATTCTAAGTTTTCCAGAAGGTTATGTAGATGGTTTATGATAGGGCCTTTATTTTTAGACTGGCATTTCCGTCATTGAGCCGATTAGTTTGGCTCATTTTTCTACTTTGACTTTTGAGAATATGCTGACAAATAGCTTTATTGCCGAGCCCGCCCGTCTGTGATCCTTCGAGTTGGCCAAGTAGCACCTTGATTTTATGTTGATAGTGAGTATTCGCATCAGGACCATAAAATTCTGGTTCTCCCGTAACACAGTTCGACGACGCTACGACTAACCCTAAACGTGTTTAGTATTATGGAATTGTCTATACTTAAACGGGTTTAATCTTGATGCAGGACTGTACGCCCCAAAGTGTATTAGGCAGTTAACTGCCCCATATTGCTTCCTATTCCAACATAACATACTTGTGTCATAAAGAACTCTTCCCTGTCTAACTTGTAAATGGGGTATCAAAAAAAAAATTAGGTAAGAAATACCAAAAAAAGATGTTGACTCTTTTGTGGGTTTACAGTAAAGGCCGATCAGAAAAAGTGTTGTTTCATATTTTTTGCTTAACATTTAAGTTCAGACACGAATTTTAATTTTTCACTTCCTAATGTAAATCGCTTCCACCAACCTCATAATGAATCAATTCAGGTCCGTAACATGCTCCATTGATATCTAAAAACAAACGTTTGTGATAAGCACTATTTTGAGAAAAGGTTTTCTGAGTATCTATAACCAGTTAAAGGATGAAGGCATTAATAGTTTCAAGTCTCTTTTAAAGCTGCACTGACTTTTCGGTAGTGTATAGATTTATATTCAAAATTCTAGTTCAGTTTTAATTTGATCATGCTTTCGAAAGTTTTAGTAATACTTGACATAAGTAAAATTCTTTTACTTCTAGTAATATTGATTAAAAGCTGTCAAGTGCAGATCAAATGTAACAACTTGCAAGTCTTCGGTTCCGGTTTGAATGTTGCGTAAATGATTTATTATGGTACGATCATAATTTCTTCCTGAGCAATACTGCCAGGAATATTCAACCAATATTCCCATTTTTAAAGACACTTTATTGATAATGGCCAATATTAATTATAATCAAAACCAGAAAATTTGTATTACTCCCCGAAAAAAAGCAAAATTTCGGCTATAAAAATAAAAAAACTAAAAGCGTTATTGAATTAAAGATTCGTTGTTGGCAATTTATTTTATTTTTAATTTTATCCATATCTTACTGTTACTATTATTAGTAAAGTATTTCTAAGTTAATTTTGTAACCTTGGTATAATTAATTAAAATAGTACATTAGAATGTCCATCATTAAATAAAGTCTATTTCTGCCTATTTAACTGACATTGAGTTAAGAGACCTTAATTCGTTAACTTATAAATAATATAGTTCACGAACATTACCTGTTGTAGAAAATGTTTATAAACCTTTACTGCTTTGAATGTTTCCAATAGCTACAAGTTCTTCTTATCCTTAAATAAACTCGTTTTTGATCTCAACTTGTGAATAGAAACACAGTAGCACTACTTGTTCACTGATACTACAATGAAGTTTGATCAGTCACATTAATGACGCTTACTATTAAAGTTTTTATTATTAAAATTAATGTTCTAGCTCTATATCTTAAAATAGTTCTTGAATTTCAAATTTTTCCTATTATTATTATTGTTATTATTTTCGTTCACTCCTTGCCGTGCTATAGTAAGGAGTGCTGAGCATTACCTAGATTGTTTTATCTAGATAAAAAACATTTATCTATTACTTATCTAGATATATTTCTTTAAGACCATCTTTTATCTGTATCTAGATAAAATATTCACGTTATATAATAAATTAGCAGTAGGTGGTTTTGTAGTTATAATTTTTCAATTTTTCTTTGTTTTTTGCACAATTCAGTACCTAATCTTATTTCTTAAATTCGGCAATATTTTAATTTTCCTCCTTCTTCCTTATTACGATGACATCGTTTGTGCTCAGCTATTTTTGCAAGAGCTAGCTTCAAGTCATAATCGTGATGGATCAAATATACGTCTGTACATTATTTTAGATGGAGAAAACAAGATTATTTTCAAGCCACGGATATCAAAGCACAGTATAATCCTAAAGATTCAGCACTAGCTATAATGAAAAACTCAAAAGAATTTCTATTTTTGCATTATTATCTACTTTTTACTCATCTATTATCCAGATAGCTACCACTTGATTTATCTATTATCATACCTAGATAAATTTAGAATTATCTATATCCAACACTAATAGTAAGTATCATATTTGGTGGTGATAAGAAGTCTTTTTTTCGCCATCGAATATGATATTCACTTGAAAGTAAGTGTACTATTTGTGTTTCGATTTTATGCTCCTAGAAATAGTACAACAAACAAATACAATCTCATTAGATTTACTGAATATGCTAATGTACGATGTACAAAACAAACGAAGTTAGCAAACTAAATATTTTAACTAATCATACAATCTAAAAGTAGGTGTTCATCGCGTTTAAGTAACGCTCTGTGCAGTTGAGAGTAATTTTATAATGTAAAAGCCACAAATAATGGCACTATACTATCCACAGATCTTTTGATCACACTGTACGTAGCCTAGTTTTTGTAAAGCAAGATTTTGATTTGTTTACAGAAATGTACTGTAGATATTATGCATATTTCTAAAGCCACAAATAGATACCAATGTTTAAAAGTATAATTGTAATGTTAGTGTTAATAGTTGCACTATCTGTTTATAACTTCTGATATTCTCCATATTCATAGATTGTTCCCCTGTATTGTAAGAATCCTGAGAGGGTATACGAAACTTGCTCTCTATCAACAGCGAACGTAATATCTTGCCTAAGAAGTAAATCTTAAAGTGAATCTACATTACTTGTACCCATGCTCGTGCTCATACTCATACTTCTACTCGTATTGATTTAGACTAAATCACGTAATTTTACATGCTTCTAAAAGCAAGCCATCTACGACCCACATAGCAATATAGTTTCTGGTGTAGCTTAAATTCGTTAGGATCAGACCAGTTACCCACTCAATTATTATTTCCATCCAGAGGTTTGCGAGTCATAACAAGTTTCACTTTGGTGTACCGACGCCACGTCTGCAACCCTACCGACCACCCGGCAGATAATTTGATAATTAAGACGGTTGCCGGTTGAGATTATGAAAAAGCCGATAACTGTATCTAGTAAACAATGATCATCGGTTTTTCAAATTTTCTGGGTGAATATAATTTCTGTAATGTCTATTTCTGAGTGCAACTAAAATTCCCCTATGTGTACTTCACAATCTGAGCAGAGCTGGCAAGTCTATTTCAAAGTCCGACTTTCCCCATGGGTGCTACTCAAGCCCATGATGGCGTTGCTACAGCCACTAACAACGACGGATACGCTGTTACTGTCATCTACTAAAGGTGGCAACCTTAGGTAAACCGTTACCCTTAGTCCACATTCTGGCAAGTAATTAGCAGAGGCAGAAGTACGAGCACCGAACACGAGTAATCTGGATTCATCTCTTACGGTAGCAAGCAAGCAGACATTATTTTTATTATTTGTAACTATATACCATCTAACACATGGGCTGAAAAGTCCCAGGCCTAATAAAGAAAACACGGTTTTTTTTGTTCAAAATTAGCTTTATTCATCAACGTAATTTCCATCAAGAACAACGCAATCATTCCAGCGCCGCTCTAACATTTCAATACCACTTTTGTAGAACGATTTATCTTTAGATATGACGTTCATAATACGTTTCACATTAGTAACCTGACGTAAATAACGAGAAATAACCTAAAATTCACGTTTCTGTTACCTGTTTTGTCTCACTTTTGCTTATTGGGATATGGACAAGTGGCATTAGACCACTTTTAAGATGGGTTACAGAATGTTGAAACTGATGGAAGTGGTGGGGCATTTGTTGCTTCAGGACTACATATCTTTTTTATACTTTGTCTCTAGGTAGATATACCGTTTCAACTACGTTTTTTAAGTGGTATATTCTTAGTTTTGCGGTCATGGGTGGGTAAGTGCATGGTATGTTTTATATTTTAATATTAGAATAAGATGTAGTAGTAAGCTAGGCAGTTACTCATGACAGCATTGTAAATGTTTAGAATAACAATTCTATCTCTACTCAGAACAGTGCAACTCCAACTTCACAACATATTTCAAATGCATATTTAGTGTTTCATTATCTTACAGTACAAATCCAAGAATTTACTTCTTTCAAATACTAAATTACCATTGCTATAATATTATGTGTGTCCCTGTTTTGTCTAAAAACAATAGAAATACAAATTAGATTTTTATATTAGTTAACAGTATTTATTATTATTTAAAAAGAAATAGTACAGATAAGCAACTGCATAAAAATGTTGAACGTTTGTAAGATAGCAGAAACCTAAATAACATTTTAACTGAAATAATTTCAAATTTATCGCTTATGTAGCCAAATGTTATCACCTAAACAATCATGCTTCTAAACTATGCTTTGTTGTGACATTGTGGTACTTACCATTTCTACCACAAGGTACGGAAATGTAACTTTAAAACTGTAGATTACAAACAAAAATTATAAAATCGAAACATCTCACTATTGTCTTACTTATATAGATATTTTATTCAGTCTCTATACCATTATTAAAAATATATTTATTATAGTTTTCAATAATTCTAGGAGTATACTCATTATAAAATACCAAATGAATTACTATTATGAAAACAACAAAACACTTTACACAACAATGAATATATATTCGTTTTATAAATTTTTCAACAGGCATATGAATTGTTACATAATATCACAGATAGATATAAAATTTTTTGCACTAATCTTCTATGCCTATTACATTTAATGTATAAATAAGATTAATGTTAGTTGCCATTGAAAATTTGAAAAATTATAAAAAAATAAATCAAAAACGTCTTATACAGTGTCAACAGTCATAAAAATATTTCACATTAAAAGCATTTTACTATTCTAATTATTATTACTGTATATATGCATATAGTGGCCACATTAGGCTTGAGACCAACACAAATAGCAAAAAAAATATAAATCTTACAAGATGTTACAAGAAGTTATAAAGTGTTTACTTCTTAACTATGTTAGTAAATATTAAACAGAAAAAAATGCATAGAAATTGAACACCTTCACTTTTTTGGATTAGTCTAGGGAAAACCTACTTCTTGATCTCAAAACAGATCAGAAATATTAAATTTCAAGAAGGGTGGTGGCGATTATAAAAAATCTTTGATCGAATGACTTACTATCTAAAAACAAATTGTGCCGAATAAACCAGGATACCCTAGTGCTACAAATGATATACAGTGTTTATATCTTATTATTGCTATTGATTATGAAATTTTACTTAACATAGGCTAATGGCATGCAAAATCACTAAATTGTAGTTATGCAGCAAACTAGTAGATATACATGCTCAAAAATCAGTACTGTCCTAACAAGACTACTATGAACAGTTGAAGCCATCTGCTTTAATATGACCATACACTATCAATATGCAGTACAATCAAACTTTTACACTCATATTTGTAATAATATAATCTAATTTATTCATTATGATCTGTTGTTCTTTCCTGAGTAGTTCTTGCATCTCAATAATATTCTGTTCTTTCTTTTTCTGTTCTAAAGCTTCTTTTTTCATTTTAATGAGTCGTTTTGTCCTTTTGTTAGTATGTTTGTCTAGATAAATACTAGTAAACTGTGCAATACATGTTTCTGAGTCTCCATCTGAATATTCTGCATTAGTCAAGATAACTTTTGCTTGCTGGTTTGGATAAACCATCATACGATAGTCTTTCAAGAAATAGGGAAACAAACATACACGTTTTACTAATATCCCAGGTGTAATAGATCTATAGCCTATATTTGATGGAAAACAACAACATTTTTGTATAATCTTCATTGAACTACTAGGCAGAATACGACCTAACAGCATACTTTCAATATAAGCAATGTGTTCTATACGTGCTATATGTCCAACTAATTCAGAATTACTCATTATGAGTTGTGTATCACTGACTGCTAAACCATTCAATAGATTAAATAGAATAATAGCTATCATAAACACAAATAGCATAAATATAATATGGCTGGTAACAGGATAAACTTGAAAGTGTATGTCACTTGCATCAAATTCACCAGTTAACATTACAATAGTTTTAAATAAAGATATACCAGGATCTATAAAGAATTGTTGTTCATCTCCTTCACTGCTAGTAGAATTCTTTGGATCTTCCACATCTGTGTCTTTAAATAATGTATAAAAACTTAGTGAAAATGCTAATATTAAAATTGAATACCATAATAAGAATTTAAAAAAGTTAAGGGATACTGTACGCAACATTACTATGTTTGTTGACATTTTTGGATGTTGCCCTATAAGAATAACCAATTCAAAGGCCGCTAATAATATTGCAAACGCTGATACTTGCTTCCTTAAAGCTTCTGTTGGTGATCTATGAAATATTATTATACCTGTTAAAATGATTAAGGTTAGTTCTAGTAAATTCTCCAAACTATAAAAATAAATTTTTGGTGCAACTGCAATTTGAAAAAGCTCTCGTAAAAGTAAAAGAGTAAAGGTTACACATAATAAACCTAACAGGATACTATTAACATTTTGGTATTCATTATTATTCTGGTTACCACCATAAACTACTAAAATGTATAAAATTAATGATAAACAAAATGCTATATAAAATGCTAAATTGGTGAAAAAGAACCAACGAATTCTATGCCATTTAATATAAAGAAAACTGGTAACTACTGGATGCTTTAGTAAATGTCTTAATTCTGCAGATTTACTTATATATGAGATAACTTGAGTTTCAGAAGCTAATTGTTGCATCTCTTCTGCAATTAACTTATTGGCAGCTTCAGCATCATGCGCATTCTTATTAACCTTATCTTCATTTTTAATTCGTCGTGGTGGCATTATTGTTCTGTAATTGTATGTTGCAATAAAATTCTCCTTATTGATGTTATTTTCTATGTTGACTTCCAAGCATTCATCAAGATGAGTTTCTAAAGTGTTTGCATCAATATCTTCAATAGGAAGTGTGCCATATTTATTTCTACAAGCCATTGATGCTCCAGCCCTTAACAACTCTAAAGTTCTTTCAGGCCCACCATATCTAGCAGCGAAATGTAATGCAGTATTCTTATAGTTATCAAGGGTATTAACATTTAATTTATCTCTATGCTCCATAAGAAGTGAATAACATAAATTATGATTGACACTTTCATGTGTTATTTCACTGTCTATGTTTCTTAAGGTCTCCATCAAAATATCTGATGGAATATCAATCTTTTTATGTTTTAGAAGTAAGGCAAGTATTTCGTGGTAACCTTCTATTGCTGCTATTTCTATAGGTGGCATCTTAACCTTAGCTGTAGTTCTATTTGGATCAGCTCCATTATTTAAAAGGTTTTCTACAGCTGTAGCAAGTCCCTTTTTAGTAGCAGATTGTAGTAATGTGTACATACCGTCGTCACTGTCTACAAAATCTGCTAGATACTTACAATTAATAAAACCATCTTCGTTATATTCTTTTAAAAAGTTAAATAATTCACTAGAAGGATTGATACCGTCATTATTATTACCGCTTTTTGACGGTAAACTTTCCAAAATATCTTCAAAACCATTCTCTATAATATAATCCTTAGCTGATTTTCCTCTCAATTTGTGACTTTCAATATCAACTTCTTGTTTGCTTTCATGTAAAATGATTTGGACAACATCTCTATAACCTTTTTTCGCTGCCCAGAATATTGGAGTCAAGTTTTTATTATCAGATTGGTTGACATCAGTATCAGCTCGTATCAGTTGCCTTACACATTCATTAAAATCTGAATTTTCAGGATCACCTTCTTTTATTAGTAAGTTAAGAGCAGTATTTCCACTGCTTAATGAATTTATTTTACCCAATTTTAATCTTCTGATAATTACTTGCAATATTTGTGGATTTCCACCTAATGCTGCAAAATGTAAGGCTTCCTTGTAGTTGTGTAACTCATCTGAATAGTAGAGGTTTGCTCCAGATTTTATTAGCGTTTCCACTATTTCTGGTGTTACTGTATTTGCAAGTTCATTACAAGCTATATAAAGTATTGGTTTATCATATGGGTGGCCAACGATTTTTGTAAGTGCTTCTGGGTTATCAATAATAAAGCTTTGAATTTTATATACAGGCTGGTTAGTTTTCACATAATCCAACAGTTGAATTTCAGGTGGTTGGCAAATGCTGTCGGTTCTTTGCAGTTCGAATGTTTCACGGCCCATTTTCCTAAAAAAGAAATTACTGTAAAATATATTGTTTATATTTATATTTAAATATATTAAATTTATTATCTTTCTAGTAAAAGGAATTACCAACTATTGGAAAACCTTTGCAGGTGAAAATTATCTACATCAAGTTCTCAGAGCTATTGACTTGACAATGTGTCTATGATGTTCTTACATTGGAAGGAAGGTATTCAAACTTCGTATTTTCAGTTATGTTCCTCAATAGAGTTGTGTCAACATTTGTTTTTAAAACTGTAAGTTACGTTTTAGCTAAATGCATTCTTATCTTTAATATTGAAAATGAAGTAAAATACTTTGAAATATTAGCTATTAGATTACTGGCTGTTAGATATTAGTGTTTTATTTTGTTATGTTAACTGAAGAAACGTGGATTTGTCAATTATATGGTGTTGGCCAGAAATAGGAAACAGTTCAAATATGTTTTAATAGGTGATGATTAATGAATGTAAAATTGGACTATTAATAACTGTTAACACCTTGATTATTTTAGATAGAACACTCTGTATATTTTCTTAAACGCAAATAAAGTTTTTTCTTGCAAGTTTAGTGATTAAAAGTTTGTTACCTTTATTTCCAACAAGTACGAAGATACTATTAACTAAAAACTTCAAAGCTCTTAATTTAGTATCTTAAAAATACCATACACGTTTAGTATCAACAAAGAAAAATTAAATTTTGTAACTAATAAAACACATTACATTTTCTATGTAAGATGATTCACACTGTATATTAGATTTTATTAAGTTGACTTTTAAATTAAGTTGGAAAGCAATTAAAATTATTCAATTGTCCTCTAGAAAATGCTGAAACTCCAAAATATTGCGGTTGCGTAATCGGTTTAGAAAGCATAAAATGAAATTATTTATCATGATTAAGGAAACAGCATGAAAAGACAGGAAAATTAATTTATCTATTATTTTACATTTTATCCTAGTCTTAGTACGTATTTTATCTAAAATCTGATTTATTTACAATACATCTCTTGTCAATTAATTCTGTTTACGTTTCAATCATCTCATAACATTTAAAGATTCCCCAAAAAGATGTTTTGCTCTAGGTGGCTTCACGGATAGATAAGCAATTGTGCGATCATTCTCTTGTTTTCACGATAGCAGTGTTTGGGAGAATGGAATTTCCCGCGTAGAATACATTAAAAACAGAAAACAAATTAAACTGGAAATTCGTTCATTTGTTTAACATTCCCTTTCCATTACTTGTTTTAGGAGTTATACAGGGTATTTTAAACATAACTCCTTATTCTAAAAATAAAAGAAGTTTGTTTTAAAATATTAGTTACACCATAACTGGAAACTAGAAACCAAGAAAGTTTTATTTATCTGGAAATAGGTACTACTTACTATATTAAACACTTTATTTGATAGACTAATCAGTAATATAATGTTACCCTTGAAACAAACAACTTAAGTCATTGTAGTTAATGAACTTTCAACAAATGAATAATTGAATTTTGTTACAAAAGCGATTATGATTAAAGCACTGCAACACAATAATAAAATCAAGATAATTGATCTTAAAAAAGAAAGAATTTTATCATTTTTGTACATTGCATATTTCTAACCTTGTATTTACTACTTTTTACAATTTCATTGCTTTACAGTACACTACAATTTCTCGTTTTTGAGATGTCTCCAATTTTTTATAGCATGTGTTGGAAGTGCCTACCGCCCATCTTCGCGTTCAATCTGCAGGTACTGAAAGAACAAGGAATCTTAAATTAACTTTCGATATTGCAAAACTTCTGCAAATCCAATTTTACCAGACAGCAGCGCATCCCGTTAGAAAAAAACATAACAGCACATTCTGCTCTTAAATTATTCATAGATCTTCAAACTGAATAACTTTTTAGATTTTCAGTGGAATAATAAATTTTACAAAAAGGTATACTCATGAAAATTTATACAATAGTAGACTATGTAGGGAATTTAGATTAGATTACGTTTTTTCTAAGATATTAATAAAATAAGAAAATTTAAATAAAATCTTGACATGCTCTATCTCGAAAACGGTACAATTTTAGACATTTTTTTATTTTAAATTCATTCCTAAATAGACTTAGAAATTATGTAACTGTTTGCGGTATATTACGATAAAATTACAAAAAAATATGCAAGACCGGAATGCTATGCGTTTTACAACAGTATTAGCGGAGTTATAGTTTGGTAATACTTAAAATTGAGAAAAAGTTGGTATTTAGGTATATTTTAATGGCAATAGTGGATTGGATAAAAACCAGAGCTATTCCCAAAGATCAAGAAAAACCTTCAAATAACTCGCTATGAGGGTACAGGGAACTTATTGTCATCACTGCACTGTGGTGAAATGTAATGAAATGAGTGATAAGCCCTTTTTTTGGTGATGGAATGATCAATTACCTTCCATTACCTCTAATATGCTATGATAAAATATGGGCATTTCTTTTTCGTCGTATGAGATAGATGGGTATGTGACACTTATACCTAATAATATAAATGGTTAAAAATGCTTTACATTTTGTTCTTATTACTTTTGTAATTTGACAACAAAAAAACAATCTTATGATCATACTGGGAGCTGGAAAGTAGCAAGTAATCGAAACCAAGTAATCTTAGCATTGTCATTGTTTATGCTTTGTCATAGATTTGAAGGAATGATTAGTATCATGCATTTATGCAAATAAGCTCAAGTCTTGAGATTTTGAATAAGCGGCAATCCACGTATTGTCGACCAAATCAAATTCCTATTCAATGCCAAAAATAAAATACATGATATCGAGAAATCATGGTATAAACAAACTAGATTGTATATTTTATAATTCACATCAGTATAAGAATCGATCAGATACTAATAGTAAAGGATACGTATGTTGTTACAAACACAAACATCTAGATCAATCGACTATTCCAAACATTTACTTGAGAACAGTCATAGTCACCTTTCACAACTATAAAATTTTTACTTTTGCCAATTAAACATTTATTAAGTTCACAAATGCAGACGCAGCCGGAAACACAAAGCACTACCTTTAATTATTGGTTTGACATTCTAAGTAAACGACTCAAGCATTATGTAAAAAATGAAAAATTGGGAATTCGTGCGGTGGTTAAATACTTTTTTTGAAAGGTTTAAGTCCAATCGATATAAAAAGCTGAGTTTAACGTCGTGGGACAAGTAAAACGGTTAAGTGCTGGGGCGCTGACTTTATAATACTATAAATGATAAGAAAATCTACAATAGCGTTTTAGTAGACCGTGCAGTAAAAGAGAATAAGATAGCAAATTCTGGCATATCCACGAAATGTGCGCGCAATTCTTATACGGGCATTTGGGTATGTGTGCTGTGCGCTAAATGGATGCGGCGTTTGCTCATCCCTGAACAAAACCAATGTCGAAAGAACGTTTCAATCGATTGTTTAGCACTCTTATCCTACCGAACTAATAACCGTTGTTAATGATAATGGGTCCATCACAACACTCCTGAGACCAAGAAATAAACCGCAAAATGCGAACCAATTCCAAAGAAAGCAAAGACAATTCTATCGGCTACTGTTTTTTGTGCGCGGAATACTCTTCATTTACTACTTTGAAAAGGGAAATATGGAATGGAAATGGCGAGTATTATACGACCTTATTGCAGCATTTAAATAATAAAATCAAGAAAAAACCGGCTACATTTGGCTAAAGGGAAAGTATAGTTTCAACATCGACAACGCATCAATCTACACATCAGTTGTTGCGATGGCTAAGATCCGTTAATTAAAGTTAGAATTGCTTCCCCATCTACACTACTCACCAGATTTAGCCCCAAGCGACCTCTATCTCTTTCGTAACCTTAGAAAATGACTTGGTGGAAAAATATTTGCCAAAGACAATAAAGTCAGCGATTTTAACGATTTCGACAAATCGGCCTATCAAGCTAAATGGAAATTGTGTTGAGAAAAAAATGAAAACCAGTCCAAAAAATGTTATATTTTTATTTAGATCCGGAAATGTTCACTCCACCCTCTACAACAAATATTGGGATTGTACACACTTGAACAGAAATCTTGTGTTTAAATTATATCCACCGCAATGTTCCAAGTACGATATAAAGAATGAAGATTTACTATAACCATAAGACTAAAAATACACTTAAACAATACAAGATTCAGGTCATTTCAAGGCATGTGTGTTTTAGATAGAACGGTCGTAATTGGCCCAGAGTAACTTTTTACTGGGCTAGAATATGCTGCAAGTGTAGGTCAACTTTTCCAAACCTAATACTATAAGGGTTATGGGAAGTTATGCACTGCATACATTGTAGTATCGAAAGTAATACCTGTATAGTAGTACTTAACCTAACGCGATTTCAATTATGCTGATCTGCTGTCCTACTGTCTTCAGCATCTGGGGAGACTGTGAGAAAAAAAACATCCTACTGATAAGGCATTGAAAGGGCGCAACTTAACGTAGTCACTACTGATTGATCATTCGACGCTACAGCGACAGTGAGTACTTTCTTTTAGCAAAAATTTTATTAAAAACGCCAAAACACTTGAGATTCGGGTTATTTATAAAAGCAGATAAACACTTTGAACTCTCGAAAATCTCTGAATATGCAATTTGATTTTTAAGATATTATTAATATAATACAATGCTCTAAAACTAAGAAAGCACATGTAAACATTTTTTTGGTTACGGTCGTACGGTTTATGTGATGAGAATTGGCCTTTTATGATTACAAACCGTAGGAATGCACTTAGAAATGAATAACTAAGAACCAAATAAAGGCAACTGTAAAGAAGATTGTGATTATATTAGCAAGTAAGGTCAAGAAGAGATGATAATATCAAATATAATTCTATATTTTAATAAATGATTCAAAAGGTATTGAGCATATGCTTCTTGTTTAGACAATATGTTTGAAGATTGTGAACTTGATAGCCTCTGGTCTTAGCAAATAAGAAAGATAAATCTAGCTAGTCATAAATAGCGAGGTCGTCCCACTTACAAATTCTTTTTAAATTGTAAAGTTGATAATATCAGTTTCCTTTTAACTTCAAAAACATTTCCGTAATATTTCTAATTCCATTTGCATACTACTCTTCTAGGCACGTAAACGATAATGTGCTAAGGCAAGTAGGTATAAACCCCACAACAAAATTGTATAACACCCTCTGGTGTCCATATTTAAATACTTGTTACTGTATGTCGTAAACTGAAACCGTTAACTATTACAACACCATATTTTACTTCCGTTTCCCATAATTAAATCACGTAATGAATTCGTAAATTCAATTATGGCAATCCAATATAAGTCATGTTCTGTTTTTGCATAATTATTCTTGAGAAAATCAGTTTGTAAGTCGTGCGATTTGAACGAGAAAGTCGGTATATCGAGGACACCCTGTATACGGATTGACATACAATACAAACAAAATTACTCATACATGGCTCCCTCTATGGTTCATTAACAAGCACATAAATACTAGATATTTCAAAACCCAAAGTAATATTAGTGCATTTAGATTTTTTTTAATTTTAAAGAAACTTTGTAGGTAATTAAGTAAAACTGTTTTAATTTACCTGCTTTAAAATCGTTTGCAATCAAGATTTGTCCCTTCTAACATTTATTGTCTTATAAACAGGTGGTTGATATCCCAAATTCTTCTCATTTCCAGAAATATCCTCTTATCTGCAACAAAGTTTTTAACTTTCAAAAGATAATTTAACACAGGAAATTCTAACTGGCGTATAAACAGCGACAGCAACACTTGTTGCTTGCGCGACAATGAAATTTGATCACCCACATTAATGATGGTAATTATTTGCATTATTGTTATTAACATTATTTCTGTAGGTTTTTAAATATATTACTCGAACTTACCAACAGAATCATTAAGTAATTCTATTTATAAATTTACTGTAAAGATGTGTCTATAGCGATAATTTATTTAATTTAACTTAAAAGAGTTTGAGGTGTGGCTCTTCGATAGTATATGAATCATTAATTAATATCAACATTTCTTTTCAACTTCACTTTTAAAGAGCACTCGATATTTGGAGCACCTTTTCTGCGCACTTGTATCAACAATATTCTTTCTAGACTGGTTTGTAATTTTACTTCTGAATAAAGACAAAACATTATCTGTCTGTCTCTGCTTTTCATAACACATCAACCTCAACATCCTTGAGCCGGCAGATACAAACCACCGACTACAGTTGGTCAGTCATACGAAGTTGCAAACGGTTGCCTTTTTAGGAGGTCGCGATTTATTAATAAATACCTCATTGTTATTTCTTAATCGAGCAAAAAGGTGGACGCCTCCGCAAATATTTTTGTTTCGTTTCCTGTAGGACTATCAGTAGCAAACGAATAAACATTATCAGCTTTATAGTTTGTTGACAATGTAAATATTGATTTTAAGTTTCATTGATAAAATTTTAAAAACTTCTCTTATTAGTGATAGAACTTTCTAGGCTCAAAACATTTCATCACCCAAAAGAAAACCTTCTTTGAGGTTTTTTCGGCTTTCACCTTTACCTGACCTAATCACTTAATACAAAGCATCTCATTTATCAACCAGTTAATGAAAAGCACCATAAAGCGTCAAGGTAATAAATATTTCGGCCTATAATAACATCTGTTTACGACAAGAATTATTTTCATTATTGTTATACATATTCGATTCGATAGGGTTATTGAATTTTGTTTGGAAATATTAAACAATTTAAACTTAATAGGTGAATAATTATAAAGGTATATTCAAAATTACTCAAAGGATAACAATAGGTCAGGGACGATGCTTTTGTATTCAAAATTGCAAAAGAATGGAATTTTATCAGTTTTTTCAACAACGTTTCTAGTTCATTATATATTTAGCAATAATGATTTAACTAAAATCTGACCCACATATGTATAGTATTTTACACAATAAGTACTACTATTACATGAGTAGAGAACTGAAGAACAAAAAAAAACAAAATTTTAAAATAAATTGAAAAATAAATGTTTTTAGGAACAATTATGTAATTAGAAATAATTGGCTTTGATAAATTATGACCCAATTATTTTATAAATTTTTACCAATTAATTTTTATTACTAAATTCCTTTTCTGTTAAATTATTTAAATAAAAAACACTTTTGTTCAATTACTGAAATTAATAAAATTTTAGGGTCGGCCCATCTACAAAAATGGTTAATTTTAGTCAGACAAAACCATAAGCATAAATCTGAATTAAAATGAGGTTTCATGTTATAAAATAATAAAGTATGTACAGTGGTGAGAATATGTATCCGTACATCAAATCTATATAACCTTGTTTAGTATTCAACAAAGATAAAATCAGTTCAAATAGAACATACATGGCTATTTAGTACATTTATGTTACATATAACTTGCTGCAATTAAACTTTTTATAAAAAGAAATTCCTAGTTGCAATAAAACATAAAAAAATGGTAACCGATTATAATCATTTCATATTGACTGACTAGGTGTATGATTTAACCGCTACGAATTCGCAAGAGGATTAAGGAAAGACCATCGAATTAAGTACGAAATGTAGTACTTGCAGTTATTATCGTGTTGAAAGTAAGAATCCCCATCTACTTTCAGCTAACCTCAATTAACTACTGTGTATTTGTGAAAAACTGATTCTAGAATGTTTAGATAACCAAAACCGTCCATCCACTTTAAAAAGATCGAAATTACTTTACAACGTTAGCTGGAAGACCTCTACTTGTTGATGTTGCTACATCATCCTTTTAGATTTCTTTTGCATTCACATCTAGAATATCTACAAAATCTAACTAATCTGCATTTGCATAATTTTTGTGTTAAACAAATTTATGAAACTATAGTAATAATATTTCACAGCAACCGAATGAAGCTGTCCCGGACATTAAGTTAAGCAAGCTTTGTGTGCTGGTTTGTGATACACGATTGCATTAACGAACTAACTGTTTGATTTTCAAATCGATTTATTGATTAAAATGATTACTTACTAATCTGATATTTACAGACTCTTTTTGTCATTATTTAGCGGTTTGTACAGCTGAATACAACATGGACTTTTGCTTACACACATCCGAATAAGGAATTTCAAAAGCTATTATTGTCAAGTGTAAATAAAATAATGTTTTGTGAATGAAAGTTGGAAATTACTGAGATAAGTTAAAAGCGCATTGATAACGTATTAGAAGTTTATTCTTCTGTTGATAGGATTTATGCTATAATTACTAGCGACCCTACAGTCGATTTTAATGATCCCAATCTTTATAAATTGTGAAAAGTAACTTTATTGATTTTCTTGATCGGCTGAGTCAATTATAAAATTATTCCTTAAGATTTGCCAAATATCATTGAGAACAACAAATATTAGTTAAAATTGCTAGAATTCGAGAAACTAGTATTTGATTGAGTTGATTAATTAGTATCAAACGTGGTTTTTACATAATTTTACTGTTCACTGCGTTTATAATCATGTTCACTGCCACATTTCGAATGGAATTATTGATTTACAAAAAGAGTGCACATTTTAACATTTCACATTATCTGTTAGCTGTTCTTTTTAAATGAGTGCCATCGCAGCATTTTAAGTAGAAGTTAACAAGAATAATTTGAAATTTCTTTTTTTTTAAATACAATTCTTACTGTTTGCAAAATGTCCTTTGTTTGCAATGGGGATCATTGTCAGGTTCGACTAGGTAAAAAGCTCCAAGGAAGTTACCTTCTGCTGTACGGTTTGTATGGTCTCTTAATTACCTCAGATAAGTTCTATGTAGTACATGTATATAAAATTAACAAAACTAAGATCGGGAGTAAACTCCTTTAAACCATTCATATTGCTTGCCCTCAATGACATTTTCGCAATACGCTATACATCAAGGAATGGTATTATTGTCATCTAGGCTCTGTACCTTTCTAGATCAAGTTTAGTTATAAAGTATACCAGCCCATTAGCCTGATTTCCGTTATATTACTGATTGATAGATACGTGGGTCATTGAAATATAAACTGGAATTGTTGCCTTGAGATTGAGGAAAGAGGAGGGCGTGGTTGGGGCTCTCGAGGTAGTTGGGTGAGTGTCTGGAAAGGGGGATTCAGCTGTCCCCTCCTACCAAGACCTTCGCTTATCAGTGAGTGAACCAACGAAGGCGTTAAATCAAGTGAGATTTTTACCTGACTGAAAGCACAGTTTGGGGATTCAACACTGTCTAAAATACAGGTTTATGATTGGGTCGTAGTGGCCACGACACCGTCAAAAACGCAAGTTCTAAACGTTGTCCTTGGTCGAACATCGCTGATGACAACTTGCAGCTGTCAATGGTCAGTTGAAAAAATTGCATCGGAGTTGGTGATAAGTTAATACCTTGGGTTCCGTAAATTGTAGGCAAGATGGGTGAGAAATAAATTAAGGAAGTTTACTGGACAACCCTTCAGCACCTTTCTTACAGTCCTGACTTATCACCATGTGATGTTTACCTGTTTGGGCCTCTGAAGAAGACGTTAGGAAGACAGCATTTTGACGATGACGCAGAAGCTGAGGAATTTGCGTGCAAATGGCTCTTGGAGTGTTCACCATCTCTTTATGATGCAGTAATTAAGGCGTTGCCGAAACGATGGAGAAGATGTATTTCTGTTGAGGAAGGATATGGAGAAAAATAGACAAAAAAAGTAATTTTTCCTAAGCCAAATAAAACAATACATATACATCTTGGTTTATATTTGAACTTAGTGAACAAGGCCCAAAAATAATCAAATTTTAATCAAGAATGCTCACTTGTAGATTTTCTTTTTAATACTGAAGGAGTTTTCGACAATATGACCTTTGATTCAGTCCATCTTACAGATAGTGAATAAATACTGTGCTTTACAGTCTTTCATACATTTTTAAGTGCATTTTAAATGAGAGTAGTTAACGTTTATAGGGAGATTCTCGTATTATCTGTTGCCCTAGTTTAGCAGCTTAAATACAACAATAAGAAAACGTAACACTAGTCTGAGCAAATGCTTAGCCTACTTAGGTGTGCTAACAAGTATTACTTTTACTACAATCTTGGAAGTATTCAGAGTTAGAAAATAAAAACAAACAATGGTAAGATACTTTCTGTGTATAATATTTAAGCGGACCAATAAAATTATTATAAATTTTAAATGTCGTTTGCTACTTTCATTTACGAAGGTAATGAAACAAAACAAAACCTTGAGAAACTTAAACACACACTGTGTGTTTACTCGAATTCAGAATTTGGAGCTCGTACTGATAAATAGAATGAAGAACCAGCGCAAAGATCTGGGACTCTTCTATGTGTTCTTCCAAGCCCCGTTGAAATAATGATCAAGGTAAATTCAGAAAAAAAAAACAGAAGAATCTGGATACGTCAGATGCTTTCTAGGCTCAAGGGGCGTTTA
>VTPC01000530.1:37628-80498 GCA_011009095.1 Ignelater luminosus
TTTTTCACATTAGAACATGTGACCTCGAAGCTTTCGATTTCTTATTATTTACTAAGGATTAAAGGTCATGATGACAATGACAACTGCATAATTGTTTTAATTAATATTGTACAATAAATTAAAATGGTTTCAAAAATTATTGTCTGTGGGATGCAGATACTTGAGAACCTTATCTATATGCTTGCATAAGATTTTTTATGTACTTGGTATGGTACGCCTAAATGGATGTCTAAAAACTTAGAGGAAATTCTAATGTGCAATTTTTGATTTATGACTAAAAATTCGAGAAAACTATTATATAGTATAGTCACAGTTTTAGTACACGGCATGTTAAATGTTTGAATAAGAGCTTTAATAAAGATTGGTAGAATGATTTTTGAAATAATATAAAATAACACAGCGTATAGTTATTATATGAGCATCAAAAATTATTAAAAACACATCATAAATGTACCTATTGTAAAAAGTGTAAATCCTGGTCTGTAAGTGTATATAAAATTTAAATGTTTATTATTAACGCTACAATAAATATTCTTGGTTGATTTGATATACAAATCGTTCAAATGAGGTCGTATGTGTATGTACAGATTACAATTACTCAAAAGATCACCATCGTCCGACAGCATTGGTGGGAAACGGGGAGGGGGGGGGTACATATGATGACTCATTCGGGGTCAGCCTAATGTGGAGGTGTCCCCACCGGTGCTCGGGCACCCAATATGGACATTGCCGGCGTTTAAAGTTGTTTAGTGACCTCTTAAATGTCCATGAAGGTTTACCTCAATGACAGCAATTCGTTTTTTGATTTGTTCGTTAATTTATTTATAGTAGATATCGTGTTTTATTAACTTTTAAATGGGACATACATATCAATTTCATAACTTAAGAAGTGGAAACTCGATTTTTACTTCCTCGCTATAAGTGATGCAGACATACAGTATACGTATGCTTAAAATAAAAATTACGTACTCAAAACGCCACATTAAACTAAAAGAAACCATGTAAACTAAAACCTCTTAATATTCCTACCATTTAAATGCAATTAACTAATTATATGGTACGTACTTGTTAGAATACATCATACCAATAATTATGTGGTTAACATTCAGTAAACACTGGATGCTTTTTGTGTTGCAGCACAAGATACCATGAATTCTATTACATAACTTTTGATTGACATCAACTTTAAAAAAGAAAATAAATAAAAATTAAATTCTGTTAACAATCATGAAAAGTGACTGAATATCTTTTACTGATTTTATATTGTACACGAATTGCGAGTAAACTAGTGAATACAGTATACAGAGCATCTCATTTCTCACATTCTGCACATCACGGTATTTTGAAATTTATACATTACAGATATTTACGTAAAATTCTCTGTCAAATCCCGCATAAATAATGAACATGATGATGTTTCTTGAATACCAATGGTCACAAGAAAATGTATGGTAACTATAAAAATGTACCTTAAAAGAGTTTCTTTTGGTTTAAAAAACTTTCAATAATTTCAAGATTCTTGTTTTTCAAGACAATTTTAATAAATTTGATAACTTTTTTCCAATTTAACAGTTCTCAAGATTCATATACATGAAGGTGAAAGGACGCCTTGTGTCATATACAGAGTGTCTCTAAAATAAACTCAGCTTCTTGTTTATTTCAGAGGCACTCTATATATCGTTATGTTGACGTTCCACAATTTTAAAGATTTCGACATTACCAACTGCAACTGTAAGATCTTTTTTAATGATTTTCTTTGGAATCTTCTAAGTACACAAATGATCTTTTTAATCATAACGACAGTTTTGGTGGCCTCCCTGTATACGTACATGCCTAGAGAAAATAGTAAAAATGCGATTACCATTTTATTAATCTCATATCTGCCATAATATTTCTTAATACAACTTTGAATAATATTTCAGTAAAACTGTAGGAGTTCAGTTTTCTGAATTAATAATGCTTATGTACTAATTAATATGATGATAAATATCTAACTGTTTTTTAAATATATGTACGTCATATAACTTGCTAATAATTTTGTAAAAGGCAATATAAATGTCATTAAAAAGTGCTATATTTTACACCAATACAAAAAAAGACATCAAAGGAAATTTATTGGATATATTAAGGTAGATATATTAATGGGAACTATTTTAGTTTCCTTTTTAATACAGAAAAGGCGAGGCCGAATGTTTTGTTTCCATTCCTTTGATTATTACTTTCAATGGTGACTTTCATAATTAATTTTATAAACTGTGTTAGCAAAATTAAATATCCCTCTAAACTAAAATAACAGATGATACAGGACAGTCTAGGATTAATTTTTTAATTATAAATAATTTGCATTTCTTCATTAGGTGTAGAGGTACCCAAATCTAAGATACAGACGAATTTTGATAACTCGAAATCCTGTGTAACTTGAACTTATTGAGAATGATCGATGTACATACATTTATGTAAAATACCTCGATTAGTTAAGTGTTTTTTTCCCTTTCAAATTCGAGTTATCGAGCTTTAACTGTATTTAATTATGTAAGAATTCAACACAATACTGAATAGTCGTTAATATCTCTTTGAATATGAATTGAATTGGTAAGTAAAATTCACTGTAAATAGAAAGTTTGAATAATTATAAAAATAGACAATTTTGGAAATTCTGGATTTCCATATAGAGCAACCATACATCAACCATTTAAATTAATGGTCAGTTGTTAATACTTTCTTGAAATATTATTTACTTTCATACATAAACCTATTTTAACTACAAAATTCGAGGAATTATAAAAATAACAGTTTTAAAAGGTTCAGTTATTTTGATGATTTATTAGGCAGTTTTTAGTATCTCTTCAATCTGGTTTTTTAACATTGTAAATAAAATCTACTGTAACCACACAGTTTGAAGATTTCCAAAAACGGGTAATTTTTTTAATTCCCATCTCCATATCTTCATAGTTGTTGATTGGTTAATTATTTCTTTAAATTATATTTTCCTTTCAAAACTAAACAAAGGTAGAAAATAATGATAAAAAATAAGAATGCAATAGAGACATATAACTGGAGAATAGCTACTTGATACACAAGGGGTATTAGTAGAAAAGAACTAGAGATAGTCGAAACGATACGAGAAGCAAAGATAGACATTTTGGCAAACACAGAATCAAAGAAAAAGAGTAAAGGTCAAATGGAGTTGGAGAGAGGACACCTGATGATATATAGCGGAGTACAAAATAACAAATGGAATAAAAAAAATAGGAAGATATAACAGACATAATACTGAGATTGGAATTTGAGAAAGGAAAGGAAACCTACTCTGTTATAGCAGTATACGCCTCAAACAAAAGCAAGAGACTGAGATATTTTGGTAGAAATTGTAGGAAGAGGTAGGAAAGAAGAAAGGAACGCTAGCTACCCTGGAGACTCAAATGGAAGGGTTGAAAGCTCCACTGAATCTTCTAAAGAGACGGTGGGAAGGTTTGGAGAGCAAACTAAAAACATAAATTCACAAGAAAGAAATGATAGATTTTTATATCCCACATAATTTAGTAGTGGGAAATAGCTGGTACCAACATAAAGATATACATAAATACACACGAGAGGTAGCTTCTCGAAAGGAAAGATCAATCATTGACTATCTATTAGTCGAGAAAAACACCCTAAGAATATTGACGACATTAGAATAAGAAAAGGATATGAGCTAGGAAGCAATCACTATCTATTGATGACATACATACAAAAATAATAAAAGAAACTAATAAAAAAGACCAACCGAGGGTCAAAAAAATAAGAAACATAAATATAACACCCCATAAACTAAAATGGGAAGGGATACAACAAATATATGAAAGAAAGGTAACAGCAGAAATAAACAAACGTAGAAATTACTTGGCAACTAAGGACTTAGAAAAATCATGGAAAGAGTTTGAAAATCTAAGAAAAACATAAATATAAGTGCACAAATAAAAGAAAGCAAACTCCATGGTGGAACAATTAAATAAAGGAAAAAACCAAAAAGAAAAACTTTTCTGGCGAAAATGCCTTGCCACAATCACAAACACAGAAGCATACAGCGAATACAGAAATCAAAGAGAAAAAGTCAAGATACTGACGAAAGAAGCTAAAACTAAAGCATGGGAGAAGTTCAGAGAAAAAATGAAAAGAAGCTTTAAGGAAAAAGAAAACTAACCCACTGAGAAATATAAAGGATGAAGAAGGAAATATAACGAAAGAACAGGGCAAAATTGAAAGGTCGGGAGAATATTTCAACAAATTTCTGGCAACTGTACAAGAAACAATGACAATTACAAAAGAAGACACAAGATATACAAAACGAAGATAACTAAGAAGTAGAAATTACTTTAGACGAAGTAAAAACAGCACTAAAAAAATTGAAAATTGGAAAAGTTTGAGGCATAGACGATATCAAACTAGAAATGTTAAAATACATGGGGAGAGAGGGTACGTACTTGTTACATAACATACTGAACCTGGCCAGGACAAACAATAAGCTACCCAAAGACTGGAAAACGACAGTGCTGATACCAATACACAAAAAAGAGATCATACAAATTGTGCAAACTATAGAGGTTTTTCCTTACTGTCCGTGGCTTTCAAAATATATAAAATAATAATAATAGAAAATAGGCTCGGAACAAAGGTAGCGACAACGCTGACGGATTCGCAGGCAGGATTCAGACCTGGTAGATTTACCCAAGATTGGATTTATGTAGTACGTCAGATAGCAAAAAAATCTTTGGACACAGATAAATGTTGGTTTGTCTGCGCAATAGATTTAAAGAAGTCATTCGATAGCTTGCGCAGAGAAAAAATATGAAGAATACTGACAGTAAAAAAAAGTGTTCAACAAGATGATTAAGGTTATAAAAAGCATATGTGACAATACTATAAATGTAGTATGAGTGGGAGCTAAAACATCAACTGAGTTTGTAACTACTTGTGCATTGCGCGAGGGAAGCATACTCAGTTCATTGCTGTTTACCATAGCAATAAATGAAATTACTAAAAAACTAAATTTGGAAATGAAGGGATCACACTTGGGACATAAAAAACTAAATAAACTTCTTTGGAGTCGTTACTGAATTTGGATTTTACATCAAAAGCTAAAGATGTGGTGTTTTTGTTTTTTGATATCTCTTTAACAACATGGTCAAATTGGGCGCCGAAAGATAAATGTTTGCTTATTTTTGTGAACAGACTGTTGCTCAAATTCAGTAACAAAACGGAGTTCGTTGTGGTTATGCTTTCCATTCCCAGATGTTTATTTTCCATATTAGAACACAAGCAACTTTTGCTATTAGAAAGAAACCGATTCTTGACATAAATGAATCTATTGACAAAAGACGAATGTCGTGGTCACAGCGTTTGATCAAGATAGACACGTATGCAATATGATGTGTTTCACACGCAACTATCATCTGCAATCAATCCTACGAGGATTAGAGTTGTAATTCTAAAAAGCAGGTGAGCCGAATGCCCTAATCGCCATGTCGCTTCAACCTCTCTAACTTTAGATAACATGTGCAGGGGTCTCCAAAACCTGATACATGTTATCTAAATCGGGCCGTCCTCTAAAAATCTGGGTGCGTGACAGTAACGCATTAATATGGATAGTGTGACAGTGCATTCACTACTGCGCTGGGATACCACTGGTGAAGCAGCGAAGTTACTATCAGAGGAAGTGTGTAGTATCTCGGTCCACACTCTCCTAAGCGCTCCCGCATTAGCCTGTCTCGATCACTCACGAAACCAGCGAATGCAAGCATCCACAATGTTTCGCACTACAACTCAACTTACGAAGATCCGTGAGTGTTAGAAGTTTTGTTAGATATGGAACGAAATGCTTCAGTATTAAAATGTCGGGAGCCTTGGATCTAATTGGACAGTACAAGTAGCCAACTGGAGTGTTCTTTGGCAGCCGAAGCCAAGATCAAACAGCAGTCCACACCTGGACATAACCCTTCTCTAGGATCTAGAGGCTGGGTAACCTGTAGAAATCCGGCTTAAAACCAAGCAAACCAATGCAAGTCAAGAAAGTCCGCAGGATATTTCAGCGTTACTAAGGCTCGAGAAAAACTCGACAAATATTCTCAATATTAGTTGCCAGAAAAATCCTATTCCTTCAAACTGATCCTCAAGTTAATCATAGCTAAGTACTTACCACCTTGACCTTCTTATCTCTTCCAGATCAAATCACGAATGTAGTATTTTTCTTTCTGGTGTTGTTACAATATCCTAGACTGTCTCGTAACTTTCGTAAGGATATCCAAATTGTTTTGGAGGTCAGACGGTGTGGATGACATAACGACCACGTGATCTTCAAACTCTAGTGTATTCATTTTAGCCCCCATACAAGTCCAAACCCACCATAAGAAGCAACTTCTCTGGAGCTTGATCAACTAACTAAGTTGAAATTGCTCTGACATGAATCAATCAGTGTTGGGATCCTCTGTACCTAGCGACCAGCAGCTTGCGTGTCTCACGCTCGAAATCGGATGGAATATTTGACGTAAAAGATCTTTTAGATGATTTTTCCTTTTTCACCACAGGATTGAAAATAAATTTTCTAGATAAATTCATTTTGTTCCCAGGGGTTTCTGTATCAAGGTACCACTCATCAAAATGGATCTGAAATCATTAAAAAGCAAAAACTAAACGACATGCAACATCCTGCAGATACATAAAGGTTGTCAAGGTCATTTTAACAAATTTGAGTGCCTTGGGCTAAAAAAGACTGGCGTTTTAATCATATTGCATGAGGCAGTAATTAAATAATACGTATAATTAATTAAATAACTTTTATTGCGATTCATTATTTTAAAATATATCAACATTGCTAGTCGATTCTTAAGCGCCCTTGGATCAATGGCGCTCCTGGGCTTAACTCATAACACTAAATAACATAACTAAAACCTTTTAGTAGTTAAAGATTTGCATTAAATAAGATGCAAATAATCAAATCACAATTCAAATAACAATAGTTTACTTTAAAAATGCTAATATTTTTTCACAGTTAATATAGCCGTTATCAACTGTTTCCAATCCTCCTCCGTATGTGTATTTTTTATTCATATGTGCAATTTCGATGTTATTTTTGTACATAACTGTAAAATGCAGGTTCATAAATACCAAGTTAGGGGCGGACTGGTTTTGTACGGTAAGCAACTTAAATGCCTTTTAATATTCAAACAAAATATAAATAAATCTTATACGAGCAAAATACGTGTAAGGTAGAAGGTTACGTACATGGTAATGCAGTAGATAAAAGTTAAATTATATCAGATCACAATGATTGTTGCCTTTTATAATTCATACCATAGAAAAATAATTAAACTTGAAATTTACTTTTTTATTGATATTTTACGTTTAATATATTCAATGAAATTGAGATTAAACATAATTACGTAAAAAATTTAAACTACACTTATCTAATTAGTATGTTAATTGATAGTTTGATTAATCCACCGGTAAATCTTAAAAGAGCAGATAATTACTACAAAAACTCTTTCAAATATTTATTTAATAATAGGATAAAAGTTATAAATGTCATAACCTTGAAGTAAATTAGTTTAGGCAAAATTATACTACAAGTGAATACCAAAGAAATAGGTAACTCTATGTGTCTATAGAATACAATCAAAAGAAAGCAAAGAGGATGTACAATGGCATCGGTAGATACGGATTTAAGGAGGGGCATCTATCCCTAGATTGTATTATAAGAGTTTCTTTTTGATTTTAATTATTTTTTCAGCCTTTCCAGTAGAATCAGTGTAAAATTAAGTACATATGTTTAAGAGGTGTAAAGGGCAAAATTGAGGCTTGGTGACCCTTTTGCCTGAGCAGTTTTTTTAGTGTGCTAGTTTGTACTAAGGAGACAGGTGCTTCCCCACTAAATCGACATGTGCGTTTGTTTCAATGTATTTTCTGTCCGTCTAGGTTTGTTGTTTTGAGAGGTACTTTTTCCGAGGAATTTTTCGACTCCTGTATCCAACGCTCGTCGGTTTTACCGCCTTTGCCACCCCCTAACCAGGGCGCTGCTACGTTCACTATTCATTTTTCTAACTGTGGTAAAGAAATATTTACTATAAAGCAACGCAGGTTCTATCATTTAAAATTGAGCCAAAATGGAAAAATCATGGAGAAATTACTTCAATGAACAAAAACAGCTTTACTTATATTTTTGAGTTCGTAATACAGCGCACAGTCATTTGATATCAATTTATACTGAGATATTCCCAAATAAAGAAGTTATGGTTTTTTGGTCGTTTTAGGAAAACAGAACGCGACCATTTCCGTTTCTGAAGAAACTATGTAGGTATTATCTACACACACTCTTGTGTTCTTCTGAAAAGAGTACTAGAATATTTCTAAATTGGGACGGGATAACCTTGTACTGGACTTTTTCTAAAAATTCTTTTTTGAGGTTTATTATTGCATACAAATACTTATCTGCTTTGATTATACATACAGGGAATTAACTGAATACATGACACTTTATCATGTTAGTACATCCCTCAACTTTTTTAAGGACATGTGACGATGATTTCAGTTTCACAAATGCATGTGACAGCGATTTTATTTTATTTCCTTAAATAGCTGACAAATATTTTATCATTATCAGTCATTTATCTCTTCTATGTGCAAACTTTGTCATGTATCTCTTTTCAATTACATTTATGTGCAATAGTAATCTTAAAATGAGTGCTCTCGCAACTTTTATTTAAAAACTAACTATTGTACGATATTATACTCAGTATAAATTATTAGATTCTAAAGGAGAATATAAAACAAATAAGCGACAGATAACATTAAATCAAATAAAGAAAACCTAAAGGAAAAAATTAAGGAAGGAAACTATCGATAAGGATTAGGATAAATCATTTAAATGTTGTGCAACCTTGGATACTATGTACAATTGACCGATTATACAGGGTGATCATTTTAAATTTCCCACTTTGAATATCTTGAAAACCAAGAAAGATATTAGAATAACTCCAAGGGCATTTTCTTATACCGGGAGGGGGAGACTAAGCTATGTACAAAGTTTTCGATTAAAATTCTACCCTTAAGCTCTTTAAAATTTTAAATTGGATAATATGGCATGTGGCACATCAAATTAAAGGTCTTCAATACCAGAATGCAGTAGTGCTTGAAAAAATCAAATCGGCCGATTGGTTTTCGAAGAATTAATTTTTTTATTTTAATAAAGGTAAATTATTTAATTTATCGTAATAGATGCTCGAATTGCGCTCCATTGGTTGCTAGGCAATGATAAAGCCTATTTTATTTTACTTATCTAAAATGACAATGAATTTTATTTATTATTGCGTAGCAACTAATGAAGCGCAATGGAGCATCTATTACGATAAATTTAATAATGAACCGTTATTAAACTAAAAAAATTAATTCTTGGAAAAGCAATCGGCCGATTTGATTTTTTCAAACACCACTGTATTCTACTATTGAAGATCTTTAATTTGATGTGCCACATGCCATATCATCGAATTTAAAATTTTAAAGTGGGGGTGGCTGGAGCTTAAGGGTAGAATCTTAATTGAAAACTTTGTACATAGTTTAGTCTCCCTATTCCGGTATAAAGAAATTCCCTTGGATTTATTCCGATATCTTTTTTGGTTCTGAAGATATTCAGGATGGAAAGATTTTAAAATGATCACCCTGTATGTGATAGTCCGATAAATAATGACAAAAATGAATTAAAGGATAAAGTTGAGTATTAGTGGAGCAAACGAAAAACCTCAAACTAGACAATGAGTGCGTTATTGAATACACGGAAATTTGCAAAGATTGCTGACTATACTTGAAAAGTTTTTAAACACAAATTAGGTACAAGATTCCCAATTGAGAACTTCTTTTATTTGATTGCTAAGAATAAAGACAGATCACATGAAATCAAGAAAAATATGTTATTGTTAGATAATAAAAAGCCAGTCAAACTTTACATCTATTAGTGTGATTTATAGAACGTCTTTTGTTTTGGAAAGAATAGTTGCTTGTGGTTAAAGGCTGCATAGCAAATGTATCTTCTTCCAACAACATCAGATGTTGAAGAACTATTTTGCCATTATTTTTGATTGTTGAGAAAAATTTGGGCCGATACTAGAAGAAAGATTAGTTACTGAGCAACTAATATTTATGTCGTGGCTACCAACTCTAGAAAACTTACTTTGATTATTTTTGCTTAAAGAAGTTTCAATACAAAGCACAATGCGGGATTTATAATTCTAATATTCCTTTGCCGTTAATTCTAGTAACTAAGGACTAATGCGGAGGATGTTCCGTTTGTGATCAGAAAAACAACATACAGAGAATTAGCTTTAAATCGGGTTTAAGCCCATTAAGAAAGTTTTCTGGGTCAGTCAGGCTTATTGAACCAATTAGGCTCGTTGGGTATTTTGAACTGGTCAGGTGTTTCAGGCCCATCAGAAATTTCTAGATCAATTTAATTTTCTTGTGTAGATCAGACTTCTCTGCGTGTTATAAAAAAAAATTGAATCGAGTAGGGTCTCTAGGTTAAAATTTCTGGTTGGCAAATGCCATAACGCTACTTTTTATTAAAAGCTATTTAAAACCTTATAATTACCACGTTTTATGGTTAGTATGATCTAATACAGTACAACTATGCCATCAACTATATAAAATAAGCAGCTGTACAGCTCTAGTCTAGTTTTTAACATCTTAAATGTACTTTCCTTTTGCATCTGCTTTTTGTTGATTCTTATTTTCCACTAATGAAAGTAATATTGTAGCGTATCAAGCGTTAGCTCTTCGGAAAGTTTTGGCGTTTCTTCTTGATCCCGATGATATGGGTTCTTTTGAGTACCTACCCGTGTTTGACTTTAAAAAATAACAGAAAGGTTGCCTGGAACCAGATTTAACAAGTAAGCGAAATATCCGAACATCGTGATAGGTTTTTGGCTATTAGAACCCCATTTAATGATTACAATAAACGAATTGCGCTTTTACCTTGGCTTTACCTCTGATAGATTTTTCAGAGCCATGAGAAGTTGTTTCTGGTAATGCATATTTATTCTTCCTTTATTGGAAGCTCAATTTTTGAAAATTTTACTCTTAGTATCAACAGAACAATTAAATGGTTCTGAATTTAAATTTGCTTTGGCGTGCTTTTTTCATCTATGATGAGGTTGGTGTTTTCGGATGGCGTATTGGTTTTTTGTTTTAAAGTCATAATGAAAAAACACGAACATTGCGATTTCTATTAAAAATGTTAAAAAGTAGTGTCACAACAGTAAAGTATGTCATCAAAAGCAGTCATAAATGCCGTAATCTTCTATTTGGAGATTTATACCTAGCTCTGGCAACGTTGATTGTAGCCGTTGAGAGATTTAGTGTCTTCTGTTAGACGATGATCTTTGCCGATTTGAAGATTGAAGCTTAGATTTATTTCTACTGGCGAACATATTTTAAGTGTTTTCCTTTGTACAACATTAGTAATAGTGATACCCCAGAAATTCCTTTCTTTTATAAAACTGTATTGTCATTAGAAAGCACCTTTTTTTAGTTGAAAACAATCTATCTAATTTAAATAGATTACTCTGTATTTCTAGAGAAATGGAGAAGGCTTTTGTTTGATGTAGTTGAAAGTTTAAGTTTGATACCTTTCATTAATTGTTTATTACTTCAATTGGAATTTTTTAGTTAATTATAAACATAAAACTTGACATATAGCTAGTGCAAAGCAAAAGAAATAGTAACATTTGTTAGAACACTTGACTTTAGAAAGACTACAAAAATCTTTTTGGATATACTGGATGATTAGAGGAGGGTACTGTGGTGGATTTTTGGTAGCTTTTTTAGAACGCGAAAATGTCTCTCTCTTGTTTAATGAAATACAGGTCGTAACATGTTCGTCTAAACAAGAAATCCGTCGTAGAACAGAATCAGCATGTGACTGTTACATTCTTCCATACTACATAGTGTTCACGTGTCAAGTTCTGAATTAAGGAATTTCGAGCTCTTCTGAACTTATAGTTTTAGCATGTAAGAGAACAATATGAGACCTTGTAGAATGAAAGCGAGAGGATTTTACAACATGTTAGAAAAGAAGAGAAACAATTGTAGAGATAAAAAGTTAGAGACTCTGACTATTAATGTCAGTTTGAACTAGGAAGTTGGACATTGTCATTAACTATCAGTCTTTTTATTATTATCTATACAGTTATATTTTATCCAAGACATTCAAGCTATTATGCTCACATTTTGGGATTACATTTTTGTACTCTGCATTTATTACTCTATACACAATATACGAGTGCCATTTGCAAATTCTCTTATTAGTTCTGGTAAGATTAAAACTGTATGCTGTAGGTAGCCAATAAAGAGTGATCCCAGGTAGGTTCCAGATCCCTACAGCTTTATTGCAAACAACGAGGGAGCAGCCGTGGTATGCTTATACCTGAGAGAGTAGAATGAGAATGTGTTTTAGTGAATTATAAGCTTAATAGCTTGTTCGGTTAGTTCGAGAATTGTAATTACTTGAATCACGATTTTCCAATTGTATGTAATTAATAGTAGTATTCAAGTTTTAGAGTATAAGAAAAACTGATTGAATATTGATATCCATTATTTCTACAATTTACAACTTTTCTGGCTGCCAAGATCTTTGCTTCATAAATAAAAATCTTGGTTGCTTGCCCAAACTGACCTATACCTACGTAAGAAAACAACATTAAATTGCTCGAATCACTTTATTTACTTTTCATTCAATTCATTTGAAATAGAATGTGTATTTGTATTTTTTTTTGTAAGTATGACTGCAGGCTGCTAATAATTAATAATTAATAAATAAGAATAAAGAAGGTTAGATATCGGGCATTAGTAAAAATAGTTTACGTCAGTTTCATTGCCAGGGAACAACATGATTTAATTTTAGGATATACCCTTGTAGAAATGTAAATCGTAAAAGGAAATGAATTGTAACTACATTGTGAATAACTGTAAAAGATATACCACATACATAATTTAAGGTGTGACGTAATAAATCTAAATCTATATATATTTTAAATTTTATTTGAAGTAACTTTAAGTCTTGATTTATCATTGTCAATGTTCTACTTTAATTTAATTTTAAATAATTGGAATACGAAATTGTTATCTTTTATGACAAAACATTAAGATTCTGATTTTTATTGCTGTTAATGTACTAAATAACTAAAGAAATATCTCAGTAATGTTTTTATAAATTTCTTCCTGGTTAACTTTCAAAATTTCTTTTCATGTTCTTGGAAGCCAAAAAAAACGGAGAAAAGAAAAATCAAGCAGTTTAGCTAATCATTTTTTTACCTCGACGAAGGACTTCAACTAGTCGAATCACCACCCAAACGCCACACGAGTCATTTAATAAGCTTAAGAAAGAGAGAGAAAAAATTATAATTATAGACAATGTAGGTGCATTATATTCAAATCAACAACAATCAGTTGTTAGACCGATCTATTTTTTGCGTTGGTGTAAAACGAGCGTTACATAGATGGTCAAACATGGTCAACAGGTGGGTTCCCCCTAAGATGGGGGGATCCGTGTGACGCCTGCATGCATTGGGAGGGACTTACAAAGGTCTCTGAAAGCTCTCATTTTCACATTTATCAAAACGACTTTAGAGGAATACACGGGAAGGTTCGTAGTGTGACGACGAGTGCACCCTTTATAATTTAGGATTTTCTACTGCCAGTGGATTTTCAGTATTTGTTAACTTTTTTTAGGTAAGTTATTTTTAATTCACTTTATGAATTTTTGTTTCATGCTTCAGTCGGCAAGAAAGATTATAAAATTGTGTTTGAGAAGGGAAATTCATAATTTTTAGTGAAAACGGGGATAATGGAAAAGCTTGCTTGGTTATAGCAGGGGTAATTAAACTTCATATTGTATGTAAATCAGTATAACGCACCGTAATAGCAATTTTCCAGTTTCTACCCTGAAATGGAATATTAGTCTTTGCTTAGGATATTTTATGTAGATGGGGTGTATATTGAGAATGGTTTTTAGAAATATATTTAAAAGAAAACAATAATTTTGTATAAAAGGTGTTGGTAAAGTTTTAATTTCAGTGTAACTTAAAGTCTCCATTTATTTATGAAACAAAATCAATCGAGTACTATTTGTTTCTATTGACATTTTCATTTTTACCAGTTATCACAAAAAGTAGTGTTTTCTCACAGAATTTATTTTAAAATAAATGATGATCTGGATAAAAATCTGAGATAACATTTATATGTAGATTAATCATGAGATACCAGTTTTATTTATTAGATTGTAATAAATAAAACTCGATTTAGTATAAAAAGAGACAAAACAAAAAAGAGAACTGGTTTACTTGAAAAAGGAACAACAATACAAAATAAATACAAAAAACCAAGAAATTCAACAAATTATGAATTAATAGAACAATCAGATTTTATATGTATCTATTCAAGGTAATGAAAAAATCTAGAATGTCAAATTCTGTTGATACGCCACTGGCAAGAAAAACTGATATATTTTTATTTTAAAAATTTAAAAAACCCAGATAAATTATGCAATGTCATTATATTCTTTTTTAATAGACATTTGAACCGTAACATTATGTGATTGAATAACAGCAAATGACGAAGGACATCACAATATATGTACATTATAATAATGGTAATAGTAATAATAACAACAATATAGGAAAAAAATTCTCTTATCAGAATTATTTAGTAATTTCCAAACAGCTATGACTTCATTTCTAAATAAATTGTCATGAACTCACGTTTTTATTTAAAATTCCATTTCTTAACATAATTTTACGGTTTTACAATCACCATTTGGTGCAAATCAAATTAATCATTGGTTAACAACTAACAATGCCACCACGCTCAGGTAGTAATAATATTTTCGATTGAAACGAAACGATCATCGGTAAAAATAAACCAATAAGAGAAACTCGTTTTGATACCTTAGATGGTATTAAAATTGTATACACAACTGCAGAATGTTACTAATAAATGGAACCTTGAAAAGATTAGATAAATTTAATCACATACAAAAACTTTACAGTTTTAAATAACAAATCGATGCAAATTTTTTTCAGTAGTGTCTGGTAATCGTTAACATAAACTGTTTAGTGCTTTCTTATAGCAGTAAGTGAAAATCTAGAGCACTGGTGCGTATATGGTAATAGTAATTATGAAATACTTCGCAAAGACAAGGCGCCACTTCATTGCAAACTACATTTAATAATCTAGATGTAAAAATTCCTAACATTTTTAATAAAATATAAGCGAGATAAAACAGCAAAAAAGTAGTATTTGTTGAGCATTTTTCAAATAAATTTCAAAAGTTTATGACTTGTAAAGAAACCTGTTTGTCAGTAATGACGTCACCATAAAGTATGTTATAATGATTTGAAATAACCTCATAAATATGTACTTTCTGTACTTTTTTACATATAAATTCTTAGGAGCTTTTATATCATATTCAAGTAACACAGTTTAACAATCTTAAGTTAAGAGGTTTAGCTAGAAATTATTAGTTTGTAAATACGTGAAAAATAACATGAGCTTGTACAATTAAATAGTATAAATTCAGATTTGTAAGTAGCGTGCCCACAAGTCAAGACTTACTATTAATAGTTATTTCAGAAACGGTAAGAAGTAGAATTAAATAAGAAACACTTGCTTTGGGGTCAATTCATGCAGGTTTTTTTAGTTGTTTTAAACAATCCAGACTTTTAAAATATTTGTTGAAAATGAAGAGTTTTAGTTTAGTACGGTCCTGTTTCATAACGTTGTAGACACCCAGACTCTACTTGAAATTAGAAAATCGATCATTTACACTGGGTTAGTGTGCAGCCAATAATATTCGTCGACAACCAAGAAGGAATCATCATTAAGGGAATTGTGCACTCGAAGTAGTAACTAATACGTCCAAGAGTGAAGATAGTACCTAAATGGCAAAAATCTAACTGTGGATGAAATTCAAATAATAATTTGCTTCTTGACAGGCAATTTTCTGCGAGGGGGATTGGTGTCGTTCCAATTTGTCGTGACAATCTGTGAACTCATAATTTCTAAAATAAATTGATTCTTTCACATAAACATCGATATATTGATCTACTGGTCTGACAGTTGCAAACACTTCTATGTGGCAATTATCTAGAGTTCGTTGTTACATCGCACTTTTTTGATCTATTTTAATCTATTTGGTCTTGATTGATTTTCTTTTAACTTTGCAAACTAACCATCTGAGTGCTCTTTCTAGTTTGTTACTTCAAATACTTATAAGTTCTGGACATCCCAAATTGTCTGGAGACGGCTAACTATTTTCTTTTGTTAATTAATAATTAAATTGCATTGTATTTTTTTTATGACTCATTTCATTTCTGTAATCTAAAAGCTCTTTTTTTCTCTAATCAAACTCTTGAATATATCACTGAACTTTTGGGCCTCAATGGTACTTTAATTAATGGTGCTTAATGATTTAACCAATATTGGGCATTTGGGCTATATATGTATTGGGCCATACCGCGGATCATTTTGAAGAAATAATTTGAACCCTGCCCGTCTCCGACTCATAGCTAGTTTGCTAGAAGTTCTTTATTTTCACAAGGGCTAAATCATTAGTGGAGATCTCTGATTTTATCTTAACTGTAACAAAATACCCTCTAACAAATAGAAATCGAGAATTGGAAAAAAAGAGTATTTTTAAGTTCATAAGAGACAAATTCCAAAGTTTGTCGGTTTGATAATATTTTCTTCTAAAAGCTTTCATATTTGGCATGTCAAGAGATATGTTAGTTGATTATATCTTCTCTATTAGTACTGAGTGCTTGTGTGCGACTATAGGGTAGCCTGTCATTACACAGGTTTGTCAATTTAGAGATTCTCTAGATTTAAATCTAATTGCACGCCATTTTTTACACCCTTTGCGTTTTGATAAAACACCCTGGTCTTTCTAAATTAGCAACTGTAATTAATATTAAACTTGTTGAGTCTAATTCTACGTTTACCATTATATCGCCGGCTGCTGTCTCAAGTTTAATGAAAATTGAAGATTTTTATTCACTTGATGTGGGAATGAGCACATAGTTTTGAAATCTCATCCTGCTTTTATCTGGAAATCTTGCAAACCTCAATTGTATCATCAAGGCCGTAATTAGCTCTTTATCGTCCCTGTAGCAGCTAAAACAGTTTTTTCATTATTCTGCTGTTCGTTTCTAATTTAGAAGCAAGACTTTTTCTGGAGGACTTTCTAAAGAGATTACAGCATTTTGAAGAAAAATTAATGTTAAAATTTGACAGATCTTGTGCAACTTGGAAATTTGTCGACTTTCCTTTCATCGATAGTTACATTTATTGGTCTTTTTTCCAATGATTATTAGAAATAACGTTGTCTTTTCTAGAATTCACAGAATTTCTACGTTTTTGGTGCTAGACCCTTTCAATCTTAAAGATTTTATTGTAATTTGTGATTTTTCGACATTTACACTTCTAATTTTTCTATGAATAGACAAAGATTAACAAGAAAGTATGTACATTTCTTCTTGCAGTCCCAAATAAAAAGTATTAAAAATAAAAATTTAGTGTGAACTTTTTAGCGGTTACTGTATAAAACAAAGAAAATAGGATATTTCGGTTATGATACGGAAAAGTGAAAACTGCGAAAATATATTCAGACTCGTAAGACTAACAGAATAGTAAACAGAAGATAATAGAAACAAGAAATTGAAAACATAGACTTTCCGAAGAAAACAATGTAAGGATAGTTAATAGGTAGAATGCTAATAAATGTGATGTAACAACTTTTAGCAAAAAACACACAAGATCATGCATAATTATATTATATATTTAATTGTTCTATTGATAGGTTATGACAGATTAAGGATTTGGAAGTTATATTAGACGATCTATTACCTTTTATACGGCATATAGAACAGGTGTGTATCCAGGAAAAATTTTTTATGATTTATTAAAAGAAATACTATAAAATTTAAAAAATACACACTCTAATCTGTACTTACAAGATCCAAACTGGAGTATGGTAGCGTGATATGGAATCCACAAATTTTCATGCGGTCGTACTATTATACAACAATTTCCAATTGCAATCATTGTACACTAGAAAACGAGTTGTATGCAATTTATTTATTTCTAAATTAAATTACTATTTGTTTTATTTCTTGATACAATCTGTTATTTTGTGTTTCTTATGGCATCTTGATTTCTGTTTTGTACTGGTTTGATATTGTCTGTAATTGTTTTTTGTCTACACTAACCAGATGTGGTTAACAACCTAACTGTACGCTGTAAAAGTCTGTATAACTTACCCACAACAGCTTCGTCATGTTATGTTTCTAAATATATTTGCGTCTGATAGTGTCTTACAAGATATTTATTTGTTGTACTATTTCTATCTGTTTTTGAAATTGCGCTTTTGACATTTTTGGAATTTTTGGCAACTAAAAACGCTTAGAAAAAGCATCAAGCTTGATAGTAGAATATACACGTAATTAATTACTATTTCTCCAATAAAGAATGACAAGTAAGATAACTTTCAAAGCAGTACATTTTCAAAATTAAAACATAAAACTTTTACTTTTCTTGTTACTCGTAATTTATTAAAGAAATTAAGACTTCTTAATTAATCTGTTACACGTGACTCTTCTAATCTGTTGCAGATTACTTTCTGTATTAATTCCAAAGTACTTTATTGTTTTAGAAAGAATTTCCAAAGAATTATTATTTGAAAGGTATTATGCGATCGCTTTCTCTTTCTTTCTTTGGAAAGATGCAGTCATTTTCCATTTATATTACTAAAAATTAGCATTACTTTCTCCTGCAAATTAAAATTAATGAGAGTTTGCACTAATGCTCGTTTATTAGTGCCCTGTTATGGAAGGTTGATTTCAATTAAAGCTAGAAAGAATTCTTATAAATATAAATAATTTTATCATTATTATCTCCGTCTCTAACTGAATGAAGACATCAACTGTTTTATATTTTATTTACCACAGCACTAACAAGAGCATAAATTTCAGAAGAATTAGCCTATCATATTAATCAGAAGCATTCGTAAACTTTTATCATTCTTTAGTTATTAATAAAAGTAAGAATATACTTATGTCGATCAAGTGTCCAATAATATCTTGGTTTTTAAATTTGAGTTTTTTTTATACCAAATTAGAAAGAAAACATTCAAAAATCAAAAATACCAATTACTATCATTACTATCATTCAAGTTTCTAAACTAAATCTCACAACGAACCAACATGGTCAATCAACGCTATCAAAATAAACTCTTTCAACTTGTTTCACGGGAATAGTGCGCCTGAACAGCGTCATCTATCAACACTGTAATTTTAGGTAAATAACTTGCTTCGTCATCGTACATTTTTCTACTAAACAAGAGAAATAGCAATGTTAGAAAAGATCAAAATCCTCCATCCAAAGGTAGAAGCTCATGAGCTAATCGATCACTTTTTTATTTTTGCTTTGATTGTGATTTTAGCACCATTGGAAATTAAATACACGATGCGTTTGATTTAATATGGGTAAATGATGCATAATTTTGATTGATCTTTGTATATTCAATTTTGCATTGATGATAGTTACGAATATTCACACATACTTACCCTCAAACGAACGAAAGCTGTCAATACTAATACAATATTTAAAAAAAACAGAAGTACATATAAAGTTGGTCTGGAACTAATAGTTCATATTTTTTTGGCTTTGAGAAAATATAGTTGCCTCTCTAGTATACCTTTACCACGTTAATCATTTTATCAATAAAAGTAACAGCAAAATAAAAAAGAGTGATGGGTTTAGTAGTAACATATTTCCATTAAACGAGAAAATCAAATAAGTTTGGCCGTTATCCTCTATCATAAAAAAAGTGGATGTAATTGAATTGGTTTGAAAGTTTCGGGGTTACTGGCCTACATAGGGAATTTTTTGCTTACACCTCATTTTTTCTAGTTTATTTTATTATTACATAAATTTCAACAAATTTTGCAGTTTGAATTAAATTTTTTGTGTTTTATTAGATATAAAAATAACAAACGTAATATACCAACTCCATTAAATATTTATTACATTTCCGCTTCGTGAAATATTCTTGGTGATTTAGTTTTAAATTGCAAATTGTACAAAAATCTTCATTCATTCATTACATCACGTTCGAATACTCTCGTATTCTCGAACGCACCCCCTACAATTTAACATTTAACCCACTCACCGAGGGAATCAAATCGTAGGAATTTGATCGATTCACCCCTAAATGACAGGTAGGCAAACATGCTTCGCGTTTCCGTCTCCTTTCAACTTGTTTTTAGTAAAGCTTCGTCAAGCTCTGGAATAATCTCAAAGCCCCCGAATAACCAAGCACCTTCTGGTACCAACAGGGTTTGCTTGCATTATAAATATAATTTCCCACCCCACGTTCGACTTATCGGTATTTAAATTTGCAAATAACTCGAGACACCCAACAGTTACCGACAACATTTGTTAGGAGATACACCTTGTTTTTAATACGGAGTGGTTTTTACTTTTAAGGTTTTCCAATATAAATTAAGAAGCAATATGGGTGGATTCCAGCAAAGACCGTGGACACCAACGAAACGACGTGGGCCTATCGCAGCCGAATATAATAGTCCGGGGCCTGCTTGCGTTACGCTTCCATCCTACATAGGTGAGTTATAAATAATAAATAAATCCTTTTTTGCAGGAGGTTATTGTACAGAATAAAATGAGATAATCGAGATTTCTCGAAAGTACGGGGATTAAATCATCGATATATTAAGAGTAGCGAAGCGGATTTTACATTTTACTGACCGAATTTTAACGTTTAGAAATTGTTTAAATAAAAGCTTTGCAGAGTATTAACGTAAAACTGGTTGAAGTATATGTAGCTGTAAGGGTTGTATTTATTTATAGTATACAGTTCGTGTTTAATATCAGTGTATCAAAATATAATACAAATCATAAAATAATCATAAACTTTTTTAATTTTTTTTTAATTTTAAAAACTTTTCAGTTGTAAAAATACTAATTGTTTTAATTGGCTAATGCATTTGTAATTAACTTTCATGTTTATTTTTCAAATACAACTTTGACAAACAACATACCATAGTTTTAAATTAAAAAAAAAATTTTTGAATTTTCATCTTCAGTAGAAATTCTATTTTATAGTTTTCGCTTCAAAAACAACAAGATTAAAATGTACCATATTTAGAACCCTCGACACTTACTTTGGTTTTGTCAACAACTTTTCATAGAAAGCTTGTCAGTACCGAAATGTTAGAAGTCACCTTTTTGGATTTTTAGAAAATTCGGATTTCTTCCATGTTGAAATTTCAAAAAGTGCAAGTAAACTTTGGAAATAGAATAGAACCATGGCAAACCCAAATAGCTTCGATGAATTCGAGCAGTGAAACTTTCTGGTTCATAATGGCTACTATACGATCAGTAGTAACATAGAATATCGCTTATTAGGTGATGTAGACAGAGAACTAGTAAATTCTCACTCTTCGGCTGTTCCAGATGTGAATATTCGAATAATGTAATGTGTAGGAGCTGAAAGCGTACTGGGCGAAACTCTCAATCTCTTTCACAGAGTGCCAAAATAACAAAGTACATACCTTTTTAGATAGATATCCGATGTTTGGCAACCCTTATAACAACTTTTGGATATCTTGTATGATATTGATATTTTACGGGATTAAACTGGACAAAGCTAATTGAGAAATAAAATTGCAATGAGCGTTAGAGCGCAACCAAATCTGGGTGAATTCTTACGAAAACGTTACAGCTATAGTAGGCGAAGTTATTACGTAATAGCTATTGCCAAGGTCTGTCACTATGCTACGATATTTCAGGAAAGCCTTGACATTAAAATGTTTATTTGACAGTTAACATGAACTATTCTGCAAAAGCATTAATTGATTATCAAACATTCAGTAGCTCTGTAAGCTGCTCCGTTTTCTAAACAGCATGTGGCAAGATTATGCTTACACCTGGTTTGTTATTTCTTGGATATTTCTAAACAATTATAATTTAAAGAGAAAGTCCATTGTTTACTTCCTTACTTCTATTAGACTTTCTGGAATCGGGAACTAATTCAAGCAGAACTCATCTTTGTGTTCATAATAACGAAACACGGTTGAATTTGAGTCACATTTGACTTAGATAGAGTTAATTCAATAGTTATTTAAATGACACAGAAAATGCAACATCTGAAAGAAGCTTTTTGAACAAGTTGGTACTAAGGAAATGCAATAAAGGTATAGGCATATATCTTACTAGATAATCTTTTTGTTTTTTGTTCGTTTTAGTATGGGTTCTTATCAAAACATTTGCCAAATTATTTTGTTTGTATTCGCTTGTTCTGGCATTTATTCATTTATTGAACAAAATGTTTAGAGTAAGAATCGGGCAAATTCTAATCATTTAAGTGAGATTGATAGGAATTTATTGGGTTGCGAAAAACCGGAATGTCATTCCCTGAAATTATTCACCGCGTAAATCGTAGTGCCACTATTGCATGTGAATCTGTCAACCATGGTATAAAAACGGTAAAAGATGTCGAACCAGAGGCACACAATAAACTTTCATGCTGTTTAAGACTGTTGGCTGTTAGACAGTTTCTCTACAAGCAGAATAATTGTAGACTAATTGTAGGGGTATATCGGTGCAAATGATACACCGCCTCATAAGGTCATTTGCGATTCATTTCATATCCTCCATATTTGGTGCTACCTCTTACAGCAGAACACCGACGCAACAATACCAGCGATCAGAATAGTGCAAAAAAGGCAACGGTGGGACATGGAATGAGTTGCAGTGTGTTTAGCAATGAATCCCGATTATGTTTCGTAGCATACAATGCCCGTAGTAGGATGAGAAGGCGACTAATGGAAAGGGTTGAAATTTAACTTTCTTTAGGCAGATCCTGTGTCAGGTGTTATCGGTGTGTATTATTGCTCAATCTGCATCCAATACGTGGTAGAATCTCATTATTAACCATATCTTAGAACAAGAGTAACAATGGACTTTTTTGGAGCTTTTGAAGTAAATCTTTTGTCTTGGTCTGCCAGATCTTCCGACTTATCAGTAATAGAACACGTGTAGGATATGGTGGATGGTCAATTTACCCTTTCTATCACAAACTCTAGAAGTTCTTCAATATGCTGTACTCGTTGCTCGAGATCTGATTTGGTCTATGTCAAAGTTATCCCAATGAGTGCATAAAACACATTATTAGATTAGTAGATGCTGCTTCTACTTTTTTATGTCCACCATGGTGCTACAGCAATACGTCTAGCGTTATCGTTTATCTATTTGGCGCTCTTTTACTGTTTTACATAAGTTAACTATATAAATTAGAAGTGTAGAAAATACCATGATATTTATCTGTAATTCAGTTTGGTTTTAAGTTCAGAATCAAGGATTAAAAATTGAGTCAAGAATGCACATGACACCGATTCTCAAAAGGAAGCTCATTTCAACAGTTAAAACGACAAAGTCACGTCCGGCTGAAGTTTCCAAAAATTGGAAAAAAAAACTTGAAGTTTCTTATTAAATTCCATCCTTCAAACGAAAACCAAAACTTCTTTATTCGTATGTCATAAAGATTTGAAAGAGTTTCAAAAGACATTACTCAGATATGATAACTTTAATGACAACAAATATTAAAACTAAAAGACTACCACCAATCATCTTAATAAAGAAAGCTAAAGAACATACTCTGCTTACCTGGAAATAATGCCTCAGTGAAATGTTCAGAAAGCAACTGTTTTAAAGTTTGTTTGGAAACAAAATCGATAAGCTACTCATCTTCTATTGTATCGACTTAATAATTCTTCTTCTACAGTTATCTACTTTGGTTTCTGGATGGCAGATTATCTAAAACATTCTTATAGGGATTTTACGCTTTTTTGCTCTTGTTTATAGTTTGAATACAGAAATAAACATAAAACCGTAAATATTTCTCTACAACTCATTCTCATTTAAAAACATAATAATCGGAAGTTTCTCTGCATAGGTCAAAGGCCCACTGAATCAAAAACTGGAAGAGCACCCGCTTTCAGTTTTGGAAGTCGTCACAACGGAAAAACCGATAGCGTCGGTCCCGGTCCTGGCCAATACAATGTAACTGGTTTAAGCGCCAAAGGTAATTAGAACTTAATAAAATCAATACAAACTATTACAGCTTATCTCTGCAAATAATCAATAGGTAAAGATAATCCCCCTGCTGCGAGTCTTCATGGTCGTCCCAAAGAAGCAAAGGGTGACAACTTCCCAGCCCCTGGTGATTACAATCCTGACAAAGGTGATAATGTTGTACATGATAGTGCACCGAGATATACATTTGGATTGAAAACTAATAAAGAAAAAGCAGTTGACACTCCTGGTAAGTAGAAATAATGCAACATACTGCATCTAACAATTGCACTTTTGGTTCTGCAAAGTTTCTGCACATGCAAATAATTTTTTAACTAGCACCAAATGTATACCACCCGGAAAACGCTACTGCCACTGCACATGATTCGCCTAAATACACGTTTGGCCTGAAAACGCAACTGGAAAAACCGCTGGAGACTCCTGGTTGGTTAATCTCATTTTAATAATTTATTAATTTTATTTTAATTTTGCTTTTGTTTTAATTTCAAGCTCCTAATGTGTACAATCCAAATAATATTGATCATATGCCTAGCTACACATTTGGAGTGAAAACAAATATTGAAAAACCATCGGAAACACCTGGTTAGTTTTTAATTTTATTATTAATTTATTTATTAATCTAGATAGAACTAATTATTGTAGCTGATTTAATATTATTTTTTAACTTATACAGCTCCTAACGTTTATAACACTCGTAGATCTGATAAAACAGCTAAATACACATTTGGATTGAAAACAACTGCCAGAAAATCCTCAGATACTCCTGGTCAGTAACATAACAAGCTTTATAATCATTAATTTTCAATTAATTTAATTTTTTTAAATTTCTATAGCACCTAACGCTTACAATACCGTTAAAGGTTCTAACTCTCCAAAATACTCATTTGGATCAAAGACTAAAATAGAAAAGACAAGTGAAACACCTGGTTAGTTGCATCTTACTACGCATTTATTAAATTATTAATTATCTAATTTACGCAGCTCCTAATACGTATAGCCCACGTGGATCTAACAAATCGCCTAAATATTCTTTTGGGATTAAAACGAAGACAGTAACAGATATAAATACGCCTGGTTAGTCATACTAATTTTTTTCCTGATTTATTATAATTTTGTTGTTTTAAAAACAGTGATGCAAATATAAATCACTCTATGTAATTGGAAGAACGGTACTTTTTCAGCTATAAATAATTTGAGAAATTCTAGAATGGTAATTGTTGGTATTTACATATGTAGTGTGATTTATTTTTGAGTCAATTCCATTCGATTTTAATATATTTTGTAAATTACTCTAACCATAGCACCAAATGTCTACGACATTCCATCTACTGAGAAGGTATACCATGAAAACGCACCTAAATACACTTTTGGAATGAGGGTGCAAGCTGAAAAACCCCTCGAAACACCTGGTTGGTTTTACACGCTTTTTGTCTTTAGTTCAGTAGATTAGCCTCTGAATTCAATTTGTTTATCTTGATCTAAAACACGATATAGTTGATTTTGTTAAATTCTAGAGCCTAATTACCATAATCGAATCGCTTATTATTGAAACTTTCCAAGGCACTTTCTGGCAAATTTAAATTCAGTCTCTAAAACAACAGGTTATGACTATCTATCATTTGCTATTGAAACAATTGAAATCATTACGGAGAAAAATCTAAACTGATTATGAGGACTTCAATTGTTTAAGCAGCAATGATAGATATAGTAATAAACTGTTATTAACGAAAGTAAACTCTAAATTATAAAAAAATGACTTTATGTTGTTTCAATAATTTGCACTTCAGTATTAAATGTTCAAGGGATAAATCAAGAGGATGAGATTATTGAGCCTTTATGTTTTAGTTTCTTTAGATCTAGTCACATTTCTAAATAAATTAAATCTAATGTCATGGGATAATCCCAAAAGCCGTTTGTTCAGATAATTATAGCAAATGTACTTAACTGACTTGCAACTGTCTCACTTTTAGCCACCGTTTTCTAAAACTAAAAAGCAATATTTCTAAGCCTAATGGTGGTACATAAACACGTCAAAAGAACTTGTCACGCCGACCCAAAATTGCGTAACCTCGTACATACTTACGGCCATTTCTAGAAGCTTAATGGTTTGTCCAGATAGAGAACAGCATTAGAGCAAATTTCAGGCTGTGATGTCAATAATAGGATTTGTTTCTGTTTGATTCTGATCTTTGAGACCAATCTCTAGCGAACGATGAACCACTAGCTGTGAAATCCTAGTTTGTCAAGCATCGAGAAAATATGCAATTTCGAACGGTTATAACGCCAACATTTGGCTGTCAAGATTTATATTTTTTTGTTTGAAATGTATCAGAATTTTTGATTTATGTTTTTTATTTCTTATTAACTCAGATAAGAGAACAAGAAAAGTCGATAAATCAGAAAATTGTTCTGGAGATAGTAAATATTAATGAGAACGACAGACTCTTTTTGAGTAACCAACAATTATTGAGAACTGTTGGGTTTTATTTCTAAGAATAGGCTGCTAGAGACGAACTTATTAAATCAATTGTGTAAAATCCCACCTTCGTCGCCACGTATTTCATTTATACATATCTACCTTTACAAAGTTATTTAAAATACTTTTTTAGTTTTTTTTCTTTATATTTATTCTTTGTCTTAATCAAGTTATAATGTATACTCTCTATAATAAATTGCTTATTTATTGCATTGGACATCCCACGCGTTACATAATAATTATTAATGAATCAATATGTAAATATCATTCATTAAATACATGAAATACAAGCAAAAAATTGGGTAAATTATGAATGAGAACCAAACATAAAACTAGTTGATCAAGTGTTTAGTAATTTATAAGATACAATCTAGAACTACTTGTTATTTGATATTAAGACGCGTAGGAATATTAAACTGCAAAATTTCAAACAGGAAATGTTTAATATTTCTTTATTAATAAAAACCAGAAACGATGAAATCACTTATTTAAACGGATTCGAAAATGGGGCTAAACTAGTGAACTAATGCATGGCTAACCTTGATATTAAATTAATCAACCACATTATGCACTTTATATAGCACCAAACGCCTACAACATCCCTGCATCTGAGAAAGTTTTGCACGAGAACTCACCCAAATACACGTTTGGAATGAAGGTTCAAGCTGAAAAACCGCTTGATACACCTGGTTCGTTTTTCTTTAGTTTTTTACTTTTTCTTCTAAAAAATTAAAATTATTTTATTGTCCATAATTTTGTAAATAGAAAAAATTTAAAATAGGTACACTTTACAAATAAATTTCTTTAAAAAGAAAAAAGTTAATTATATATATATATATACAGATTGAATAAGTTTGTTTTTAGAAAAGTAAAGCTTACTGCATTTTTTAAAAAATTTATTTGTAATAGATAATTATTCTAAATGAGTATCGGATTCCGTTTTTAATTTCATTAATGGATATACGACAAGATAATTGCAAATTCATTTTCCTAAAGATATAATTACATGAATAACTAATTTAAATAAAAAGGTTTGATTTAATATGCCCACGTATCTAATTTACAATATCATTTTACATCCCACATTTATTTCCTTTCGGAAAACAAAGGTACGGATTGGATATAAGCAACGCTTCAAATTTATGTGCCTTTTGCACGCTTGATATTCTAATAAAATTGTAAAAAAATAAGTTTTATTGAACAATGGTTTATTTTTCAAAATTTAACTTTGTGTAACAACCAACTTGTAGCGAACGAAAAATAAACCATTAAATGACCATATGTGTAATTGTAATGTATTCACAGCCCCAAATGTCTACAATGTGCCAGCAGCAGACAAGGTTTTACACGAACATTCACCTCTATATTCTTTCGGGCAGAAGGTGCAACTGGAAAAACCGCTAGAAACCCCCGGTTTGTTTAGTATTATTATCCTTAATAACAAAATTTAAAAAGAAACCAAAGAAAAACTTATAAATCGGTGTAGGCCCATATTAACTAATTTCCAAAATTTTAAAAATTTTACATAATTTTTGTGTAATGCAAATGGCGTTGTTTGATTTTAATTTCTTGTAGCTCCAAACGTCTACAAAATTCCTGGAGTCATCGGGGATAAGAAATCGGCTCCATCGTACACCATCTCTGGAAGAAATAAGGAACCAGCAGATGAACGGGTTAAGAACCCAGGGCCTGGCTCTTACAACAATGTCAATCCTGAATCTTATAAAGACCATTCTCCTTGTTATACCATGGCCGGACGTACACTACTACCTTCTGATGCTACTAAAATACCTGGACCTGGAGTATATTCACCAGAAAAGGTATTGGAAAAAAATGTCTTCCTATTATCATTAATACAAATAATTATAATACTAATTATTGGGAATCAAAAAACTAATGATCAATTATATCTATTTTTGGATTTTTCTGTTATCTTTTCTCTTTCTAGAATTTACAATGTAGTTTTACCTTCTTCCAGAAGGAATTTGCTTAAACAGAGAAAAAAATTGGTAGCTCAAAGTACTTAACAATTACTTATGTTCTGCTTGATTTATTTGCTAATTTATATTCTTCTAAATATTGTATTAGATCTTTTTTGGAACAGGTTTCCAGTCAGTACAGTACAAAGTCTGAAGAAGTTGCCTTACTAGTAATCTTGACTGAGGCAGATTTTTCTGTTAAAATCTACAGTTGCTTGACTTGACCTTAGAGAAATTTATGTAAACTTGATCTTCTTTTTTATAGATTTCTTCATCTGAAGCTCTTTTTATCAGTAGGCTGAAAAGTTTGTTTGAATTAACTATCTTGAGCCAATTTAAAAACAATTTGTTATACTTCTTCAAATGGTAAATGTATTTGGGTTTCAAAGTTGAATCTAGAGATTTTGCTTTTGTTCTTTTTCAATTATTATAAATTATCTTCCAAAGGCTTTTGTTTTATTTCTATATGCTTTTGCTTTATTAAATTGCTTTTTAAAAAGTCTTGCAAGTGAAACATTAATATCGTCTATCACGTATGTTTATTTAAACTTTTTTTATTTAGAGCAGTAGAATCTGTTGTTGGTTCCACTATTCTAGACACACCTTAGCTCTAAAGTTATCTAGCGAGTTCTCACTTAAAAAAGCCTTTATGATAACAGAAAAGCCTTTTTTCTGCAATAATCTCATAGAGGTCTAAATTTATTACATGCTCTTGTAAAACTTTTTCATTTTTGACCAGGCGTTCTGAAGAGACAGAAGCTTCCCGAAATTAGATGGACATAGCTACACGCATATATTATAGATTCTTATATTTAGGCAGTTTGTGTCTTGTGTAATGCTCGTGGATTATAGAGTTCAATTTTGACAATGAAATATTTGCCTGTAAAAGAGCTTAAATTAGTGATTTTAAAGCCCATTTGCTTTAACTTCATTCAAATTATTAAAAACTTTAAGAATTAAATAAATTTTCTGAGTTATGAAAACAATTTTAGTTCTAGATTCAAATTAAATGATTTTATGCCAAAAACATTTTTTAAGGTTAATTGGAGATAGCCCACATCGAGTTCTCTAGAAATTCAATTATAAAATGTATAGATGATTATCTAAGACTTTTTCTGGAAACTTACCTGCACTCGACGGCAACATTATTTTGTATTTAAAGAAACTTCCAAAATACAAAATAAAAGGTTTTGATGGTATCTGATGATAACTATTGATTTCCAGATGCAAACTTTAGGTTAGGTTGGGTTAGTTGGGAAAAATCTAAAAACTTTTTAAGATATTATACACTCAGGTTATTTGTTTGGTATGGATATAATTTGCGAATAAATCAATAATCGTTCAAAACTACCAAAGTGCAGCTGCTCATATGGTAACCCAAAGAATTTCTGTGAAGTCAATATGTAGGTTTATTTATGGGTAATTCTAAAATGTGTTAGACGGTGATTTTCCTCTAGAAGTAATATCTAATAAAAAACGGAAAAATTTGAGGAGCTTTGATCGTCTTGATCATTGAATGATTGATTATTAAAACTTCTTAAACCTTGTTTTACTTTTTTACACATTTCAGCCAAAAGAGTTGTAGTTCTGATTGCCCAAAGAAATCTTGATTCATCATAACTCGTTGTGAAAATGTGAAAATATCTTATAGAATCTCAGACTTAAAAAATTCAGAAACTTTCTTGTATTCTTTTTTTTGTTGTTTGTGATTAATTCATTTACACTTTTTAGTCTTCTGGGGATTTTTGACTTACAGTGAGAATATTTCTCTAGCATTTCAAGTTTGTCTCAAAGACAGTACAGTTTCACAACGTACAATTTAAGGGTTACCGTTCCCTTGTCAAATATTTATTAATTTATAATTAAAGAATCTTTTTAGTATTTTATTTTAATTATTAGTTTAAAGGTAGTTATCGTCCGGTTTAAGTTAATGAAGGTTACCATCTTTACAGTACCTAATTCGTTATGTATACTGCACAGAGAACTTAAGCGATTATTTATTTTCCTATCAATCTTACATCCGTAATACCTAACAATGTCTATTTTTATTCATAGTTATTTTGGGAACATCAAGTATCTATCCAACACTAACAAACTCGTAACTCCTAAACAGGTAACAATTCATTTGAGAGAAGCTCCAAGTCACTCATTTGGAATACGTCATTCTCCATACTTGGGTTCAGCTACTTTATGTTTACGAAAGGACAAAACATCACTCCTATTCTAACTATTAACAAATAATCTGACTAACAAAATAATCTCCCACTATCGTAATAACAATAATCAGAATTTAAGGAAGGCTCCAATCAGGTATTTAAACGATGTCAAATAAAATACCGAAAACAAAAGTTGTTATCATATTTTAATTTTTTTCAGGTTCTACTCGATTTTCCACCTGCACACTCTTTCGGCATCAAACACTCGCCTTTCTCGGATCATTATTGAGGAAATTTCATTAAAAAAAAAAAGAATACAACGAACGCATCGACTCGATTACGAATTACTTTTCACTTGCCTTCACTTTGTGATACCTAACAAGTAAAAAAGAACTTTATTATCTATTTTTATTATACATCAATTGTTTTTATTTTCTTTTTATTATTTTTCTATTATACAGTTATCTCCTAACAATTTTATCAATTTGTTACTTACATTTTTTTGTGTATTTATCTCTATGTATACAATTTTGTTAATAATTGTCGCTTCAAACGTTTTAATTTTTTTGAAAGAGAACACGCAGTTTTTATAGATCCATTACTAGCCCATAAAATTAGGGTTTAGAAGGTATTTATTTCGATTTTGTCATTTATAGGTGCTTAAATAATTAATGTACATGTAATAATATAATCAACATGCCAGTTCCTTTGCGCACTACATGTAATTGTGTACTACTACGAATTAACAAATCAAGCATTAACACACCAAGTTTGTTGTAGCAGAGGCCTGCTGTTTAAATAAACGTTATTTTTAGAAACAACGTGTTTTTTTCCTTAACATCCTCTTTTCTGTTGTGTTTATGTTAGTTTTCAGATTCTCAATCAAAATTTTCAAACTATGTCTAAACAACACATCTTATTTATAAGATAAATTTTATAGAAAATTACAATAAACTACTTAGGTCTTAGATGTTTTTCAAGGTATATTTTTACATGCAACAAAGAATTTGTTATACATGATTAACTGTAATAAACAGCTTTGTTTGGTTTGTGTAACAAGGTCATTTTTTGATGGACTTGGCCCAATTTGGAAATCAAGATTTTAAAAAGAGGTTATACATCAAATTATTTTGTAAGAAGTAGGAAGCACATTGGAAAGGTCAAATGATTGTATGTAAATACTATTAGAGATAGAAATCAAAATGAATATGGATCTGCGGTTGAGAAAGCAAAGAAGATTGCTGTAAACGCAGCTAAAATATTAATTTAAAAAAACAAAACAGACCTTTTGTTTATTTAGACTTGTTGGTCTCATGTTTTTTGTTACAAATTTGAATTGAAACAATTTTTTGTAGAAAGCGGCTTAAAATGGAAAAAAGAAAAATTCATGACCAAGAGGTTCTGCTTTGAAAGTTTTTTTCTTAAATGACGAATTATGTTGGGGAATATAAAATTAATCTTAAAACGTGAAGAACCAAACGTTCATTCATGGTGATAGCAATAACATTCTGATATTTAATAATAGAGGGTGTTAAGCATTTTTTGTTCTAAAAACGCTTTTAAGAAAAGAGTAACTGAAAACTTGAAATGTTCAGTAATTTGGTTATGCATATTTTGCCGTGACTCATTAGAAAACCTGTATCGAAAACTTTTAGATAGCCCCTTTTGCATTTTACGAAACATCAACATTTAGAAATCCATGAATGTGAAATCTACTATATATTTTTTTGTTCTGCCGTTCTGCCTAATATAAGCATTTAAAATTCAAAAATCAAATCTCTAATAGTCAGGGTTGGCTGATTATATCAATGCGCAGAAGTTCGACAAGCTTATGTTAGTCCACCACACTGTACAAATATTACTTAAGACCAAACAACTTTATCAACAGAACTTGAAATGATAAATATCAAAGACTAAATGAGATATTGAATTATAGTCACAGTTGTTATAACACTTTCAGCTTAATCTCAATTGATCCAAATTCTTGAGTTAGTAATAATTGTTACAAATTTATCTTTTTTTTTTGGTTACCTAATTTTGTATCTGTTTCCTATTCGTTTATTTCTCTAAAAGAGAAACCAAGTGGTGTTAATTATCCAGAGCTTATATTAACATCTTTTAAATGTTTTAAGGTTTTAATAATACTTGAGAAATTTAAAAGAAACCAATTTTACTCATTCAAACAATTTTTGTTTTCTATTTGCGTTGTAACCCAACCACAATCAAAACCATCATCTTACTAACACGGGCGGTTGCTTTTTCTGCTGTTCTCTATTGTCTTCTCAAGCTTTTGAATTTCTGATATCAGTTGTAATATGCTGTTTTGCATATTTATACCTCTTTCTTCTTCACTGGAATGCTACATCAGTTTTTGTGCATGAAAGTGCATGTCCTAGGAAAGGGTGGGCTATTGCAATTGGCTGTTCCGTGGTTTCGCCTACAACGTACTTCGATCCGAAATAAATAAAACGCAGCTTGGATCAACAAATTTTCCAGCGATCCCAGCGACCTCATTCGAAACAGAAAAAAAAGCTTAAACCTAGCAGCAACCCGGCCACCTAAAAAATTGTTGGGACGTCGCAGATTTTCTCTCTCAACCAAAACCTTTGTTTATTCCAACCAATAATTTTATTTTATCTATCTATAAATAAATACAGCACAACCAATTCTAGAAATAAGAACTAAAAGGGCCAAATTTTACGCAAAAAAGAAAAATAATATCAACGAAAAGAAAAATAAAAGATCAAAAATAAATTTGAAAGATCTCTAAAATAAATTAAAAAAATTTCTTGGGTGCAGGCGGCGAGAAAATGGTTTATCCTGTGAAACCAAGCGCTCCCTAGCCTGCTGTTTCACATTAACGACACTCATCACCTGGTGACAACTGGCTATTCATCTTGTAGCATGACATTATTACCGTTGACAAAAGTAAACCAGTAACCCGGTCGATGACAGGGTGTATGCCTTCCCTGCTCTCTTTGTGATTTTAGACTAAGTTGATTTCTACTTCCATATGCCTGTCAACAACCCTGCTCTCCACCGTAATGCGCACGTGTGGTGGTGATGGTCTAAGAAGAATTGTTTGTTTACCATCCAGTTTCTCTTACACTTATAATACTTGACTGTAAGATGCTTACATGGGAACACCAACCACCAAGAATACCGCCATCTTCTACCTACAATTTGTCGCTTAGTAACAATCACTGAACACCACGATAACTACTACTATAAACATGCCCGAACACACCATATCAACAATCACTTTGGCTGAGAAGACTATAGACTTAGAATGACATCGACAATGAGAGATGAAAATGACCACAATTATGTTACAAAGATGAAAGAACTTTTAAATAAGATCTTGTGGCCAATTTTGCGCTGAAGTTTAGCAATTGGAGGTACAAATATATAATCTAATAAATTAGTACGAGTAAGTATAATAAAGATAAATCTTTCAATACAAAGTACTATACCTACTTTTGTAAGGATATTAGAGAAAATAGTATCTAAAACAGTATTTTTGCATATTTCATATTCGATTAGGCGTAGCTATATAAGCCCCGAGTCCATCAATTTCATATGAGATCTAGATCAAAATTTTAAAATGGTTAGCGTAAGCTTTTTGATTTTCAAGTAACTTTTTATCTTTTTATTGGTATCAAAAGAAGATTTGCTTCCTTTCTTATCATAACTGGAGGTATTATTTTCTACTATTTGTCTCAGCAATGATGACGATTGATGACGTCGCTAGTTTTATGTTGTATTTTTGTTCATCAAGTGTAGAAAAACGCTGGTGACATTCTCAAATAAGTAAGATTTTGTAGCATGCCCCAACGGTTTGACTATCATGAACTAGGAACTAGGTTATGATTTTTCTGAACGATCTTTGTACTAAAAAAACTGGCATCAATCTTGATTTTTCAGTTTTCTTTAGATCTTTCCACTATTGAAATGAAAATGCAATAAAATCTTTTTAACTCGTATTAAATTTGATTAATTTAGTTTGAGTAACCTTACGACCTTCCTCCCCAATAAGATCATGAAAGTCTTTAAAAAAGTCACTTGTTGTCAGAAGTTCTTTTAAATATTTATGAAAAATAGAAAAACACCTATGAAAATGTTCAGAAGGTGAGATTTGATCAAGCAGATGCCTATTTTCAATATCTGGATTTGTATGGTCTGAATTGGATATGTTTTGACCAGAGTACAAAAATACAAATACAAAAAAACAAGTAACATCATTTTTAAAATGCCAATGAGAAGCAATAGTTGACAGTAAAATCCATTAGCACAAACCAAATGTTTAAATTGAATTTGACTTTAGACCAAATTGAGCCTAAACCTGCATTAAATATTTTGAAAGTTACGACGTACTATTTGAATCAGTAAGATTTTTCGATGATTGTTGGATTGTTAGGTCTGATCAAGCTTGAGGGCAATAGAGCACAATTAAAGTATAAGTGCTACTGAAGCTTTCAGGCTGTTAAGTTTATTTTGGCATTGTTTTACTTGTGGCTCATTTCTAAATGCACCATAGAAATCTACATTTTAATATGGTTCGCTCTTTATTCCTTTTTAACTACAAAAATGTTTAACTATAGTAGGTAGTGTCTAATAGAATCAACTGTATAGTCACTGGAAAGATATTAGGCTTGGTATACTAACAATGAGTGAATGAATAAATCTGCTCAAAACTGTTTCGAAACGCTCACAACGAACGACAGGAAAGAAAGAATATCAGCTTTGTAGATTCTTGGAAGACCATAATGACAATAAAATTTATACATCGATTTTATTGACGATTACTGCTTTCATTAACTTCCATTAAACCTACAGATATACTCGTTTTTTCTCTTTATTTGTTATAGATATCTTGTCTATCAACTGACAGATTGAGTATACCGTACTCTGCAGACTGTAAGTTTACATACTAGCAGAGTGTTCTTTTTTGTTTCTTCTTTAATATTCATTTATCTCTTTTTGTCAACTCTTCTTATCAATTTCAACAACAATTTCGAAAAATACTGTTTTATCAAAATTTCAGAATGGAATTTCTTCTAATATATAAATGAAAGAGCTTGGTATTTACGATAACAGTTCACGTAAAAAGCGTTGGGCTTGTAACACCCTATATATTATTCAATAAGTATATAACATATTAACCGCACTCGAACTTAATTAGGATTTAACGTAATCCTAAAGTTATCTTTTTTTTAATTACATGTAATTTCTATTTAAATCTACTAAGGCAAAACAAAATTGAGAGGAATTACACTCTTTTATCTTCAGATAATTAAAGGTACAATTTAGATAAGTGGTTTAAAAAATTCTGTTATCTCTTTTAGCATAAAACATTTGATGTTTATTCAGAAACGTGACAACCCTACAAAATCATTGAGAATTTCCCATATAAACAGTATTCCAACAAGTTTTTTTTTTTCGTAGTTGCGGCTGGTGTTCGTAAATAGGGTTTTTGAACTAGAAAAGGTCGATGTGGCTCTATCAGGATATCATTTATTTTTCAATGTAGAATACGAGAAACGTAAAATTCGTTTTACCGCAAATGATGGAATAGAAAAAGGTTTACTTTGTGACATTTTTATGGACTTTGTTTTTTCATTTACAGTAAAATAAAAATTTTAAAAGGATAGACACAAAGCTTCATTTTTATCATTAAAAAGAGAATTAAAAGTCAAACAATATTAAACTATAGTTAGTCCCATTGGAACATTGTTAATTTGTAAACTGCTTTAGAATTACTATAGTTAGGTAGCTTTTATCTAGGACTTCACCCTATTCTACCTTGAGAATATGTTAATACCCTACTGTTGTTAAGGCTTAATATCCTTTATCCCTGCAGAACATGCTTACTTCGTTAAACTTAGCTTCATTACTACAAATAAGGAAGTTATTATCTTTAAGAAAAATATTTGATAATCAAGTTTAGTCTAACAAATAATGACATTTATTGCATTTTAATACACAACAATGTTTATACAATAGCCAACATAAAATATATAGGTAACTTTCTATAAATTTTGAAGGCATATTTTTTACACTTTACACACATTGATGTAATAAACACCTTTTAACTTTTTGCCACTCCTCCTATCCAAAAAGGTGAGCTAAGATTTTTTAATTTTATTCTTCATTTTTTGATTTGAACATTTCCTCAACGTCGAGACTAATCGATACAGACTGGGTGGATTATTAGATTTTCCTGGTTTTACAACGTTGAGTTAACATTATGTATGACACAAACGACAGATAATTGTACACAGAATTGGCTAAACAATAAAGTTCCATTTCGTAGATACCTGATATTACTAAATAAGGACATCGGCGGCGTCAGACGGAAATCTATGCACAACACAAAGGAAAATCAATGAACAGCAGAATAGCATTGAGTTTAAAGTCAATTTCAGTTGTAGAAAAATATTTCAACACGATATGTTTAAATATAACTTCTTTATACTGTCTAACATTAAATTAAAATAACGTTTCTTGAGACCACGAGCCTTCCTTCTTTAACGTACTCGATGATGGCGTTCTTTCTGCTAATGGTAACGTAGGTAACGTAACCGTAGATCCGTTACCACTTCCTACTAAAGTCAAAGAATCGGCTGACTTATCGCTTGGAAGAGGACAAGGAGGCCGATCCGAGGGCGTTCGCGAATGCATTGGTACGTTTAGTTTATTTTCATTTACCTCCTTTCTAAAATGCGAACTGCCTTCGCTAATACTTAGGCTTTTCTCTCTTATAAATGGAGTAGCTTCGCTACAATTTAGGTCGTGTTCACTAACACTCATCCTAAACTCGCTAATATTCAGCCTATATTCGTCGACACTGGGATTATAATCACTAGTGCTTGGTCTAAATTCACTAAAATCGTTTTCCCTATTTTCGTTAATAACCGGAATATTTTCGCTAATACATGGGATGCTAACTCTTCTATTTTTAATGCTGGTCCTCCTGTGACGTTTAAAACTCCCTTTGGAATCTCTTCTATACCAAGCATGTTCGTTGCCATCACTGCACTCGCTATCCGTTGAAAATGGATCGACTTCATCCTCAGTATCCGGACATTCATCTTCTTGAAATATCGTATCTGAAGTTAAAGACTGCATCTCCAAATCTGGATAATCAGCAGCTAAAGAACTATTACAACTACTAATAGAGGCTAACGGTGCCCTCCGCATCGCTACGTTGCTCACAGGAATATTGTCATAAAGAGCTCGTTCACTTCCACAAGGAGATCCTCCGGGAGTCGGCTGAATTACCCTGATATCTATTGGATAATAAAAATCGTACTGTTCAGGAAGAGGAGAAGATTGACGTCTACGACCGCATACTTTGTGCGCTGGAACCGCCGGAAGACCTAAAATTACTGAAGAGCCTCTCCTTTCCAGATACGAACTGTCGGAAGATGAACACGTTATATTACTCGACCTGCGAGGTACATCTAAATATCTGAAATAATACACATCGTTGTAATATTTGAGATTTATCAGTTTTAAATAATTACCTATTGTAGGTCGACAAGTCTTCAAATTCATCCTCGGGTGGAGAATCCTCATCAATGAAGCAAGGCAGTCGGGAATGCGTTCTAATGGGCGGTTCCATAAGGCTACTGTAGCCTCCAACAGAAGAAAACCGAGTAGTGCTACGAACCCATCCAGCCGGAGAATTACTAATATCCAAAGACCTCCTAGCTGTACGCGGATTCATTTGTTGAAAGACGGTAGCCTCTAAAGCAGCTTGTATTTGCCTTTGTTCTTCTTCTTCGGCCTGAGCGACGGCAGCTGCCGCCAATTTTGGGTCTTCTAAGGCTTTCTCTGTTTTCGATTTCGACTTGTACACGACCAAGATGACCATTAGACCGAAAAAACCGCCCAGGGTGGCTGCTATACGAATGCCTGTCATGGCATCGTAAGTGTGATAAAAATTTATTTTTATTTGTTCTCGGGAACTTATTGTAGTTGTTGGAGGCTCTAAACTACTATTGGCCACTCCGAGCGAGGCGTTCGGCCCCGCTGACATTACGGGATCGATAAACCTGAAACATAATTCTTATTGTAATAAATTATTAAAAATAATTTTTTAAAAGTTTGACAATTTTCAAATTGAAACGGAATAAGCTAGAGGTATTGATAAAGAAATTAATATATTTATTAGGGATAATTAGAGAACAGATTTTAAAAATTAATTTTCAAAGCTTATTTTAATCGTAACAGTGGAAGATGAAAGATAAACCAATCTGCTGAATCTCTTCTGAATTTAGCATGAGGTTTTCGAGGCGGTGGAGCATAATTGCAAGTTTCAGTCCTCATTAATAACACTGTAATCAAGGAAAGTGCTTTCTCTATTGCTTATGCTGAGAGTTAAAATTTTATTTATTCTTTTTTCTAATATATACATTCAATTGAAATATGAAATTACACCTTTTTACGCAAGAACCTATTAACTTGCGCATTTCTCCGTCGTTGCTTAATTATTTCGACAATTAAAAACTTAATTATTTTTTTAATTTTTAAGTTTATTACTGAGATGTAGGCCTAATTACAAATTAACATGCAACCTACAAAAATATTTATTCTAATATGGTGGATATTTAATATTCCATTAACACCGCACATAATATAATACATTTATGGGGATATGACCTATCCAACCCCAAAGGTCTCGAACGTTAGTTTTAGAATGAAGCAGAAGCGTGAAGGTTATATATTCGTTGTTCCTAAGAGAATAAAATCTTGGGTATAAAGGCGGATTGCTTCCTCATTTCTATAAGATTACAGTAAGAGGTAGAAACACTTTATGAACCTAATAAACAAGTTTAGTAGCACCGCATGGAAATGACAAGCAAGAAGTCAAACCTAGTTAAAATGAAAATGCACGGGTGACCTCGAGGTAAGCCAACCTGAAAGAGAGAGCATAATTCAAGGTAGGTGATGTGCGGATCGGTCGGGAACGAGTCCTGTGGGAGCCGAATGAGGCATACTCGGGCCAGCCAGAGAATAAAGATCTCCTTTTGGAAAATTCTAGTTGGCAGACAAAGGATCAAGTGGATTTATCACCTATGGTTTTCGCATTTTGCCCATTTTGTCGAGGGCTTCGCTTTGTTCACACGCATTTCAAATATTTGCACACGTTATTGATTTGAGAGAGCGAATTGTTTTAGTTTTTTTTTCTGTTCTCTTAACGAAAAAGGTTAAGTTTATAGAAGTTCGGCAATTGAAAGTTCATATGAGTGCGTGTGTGTATTCGCTGAAAATTCTACCAAAGTATATAAAAACTTAAATAAATGCAGACAGTGAATGGGGTTGAATAAATTTAAAGTTGGGTTGCTTTCGAATACATTATCTTCATTATTCTTTTCTAATGCGGAAAGATACGTTTTATAAAACTTCTACACCACGATTTATTATTATTTCCTTACAAGAATAAAAACAGAAAAATTCCAAATAAACCTTGCACTATACATGCGGAATTAATGAGATGAGATGTACAGTTCTACTGATCGTTTCATTAAGATATTATTAGAATCAATTGTAATTCATAAAATATTCAAAGCAAATAAATAACAAAGTAAATTTGTATGAACGAATAAAGCGTAACCTCCTGTTTGGTTTTTCTTTTTGTTCCAAATAAATCAAATAAAATGAATTGGTAAATAAAAGTATTACACAGAAAAGGCTCAATCTGGTTTGCAGCAAAGGAAAACCCAAACAGCAAATAAAATTACTGTGAAACGAACGCTAAGACTCTGCATTTTAACCAACTACTACAGAAAATTGTTGAAAGAGTAATCGGGCTATTTTAATTTAATGGATTACACACAACAAAAGAGAGATTAAAGATCCACAAGATATTCCTGAAAGAAGTAAAGGATGTAATATGGTACTGAATGCAGTTCATTATTGGGTGTCTTTCTTGCTGGTAATCACTATACTAACATTGTTTTTCACCAGAAAATTCAAATAGTATCTTATGTTTAATCATTTTACTTTTAACGATTTAAATTGTGGTTCCACAATGTGACGTTATACTTACTGATTATCAGCTACAAAGTCACCGATAAGAAAGAAGTAACGATACATTAAAGATTTTGAGAGCAGTTATGACCGTTCCCCCTGTGTTATTAATAGACTTAAGAAACTTATCTAGGAAATTATACAGGGTATCTTGCAATTTATTTAGAGTACAATGTGAGACATCCAAATGAAATCTCTACACGGTTTACTTTCCAATTTCTGCTCTTACTGTCTGAATTTCCGCACTTTTTAAAAATTGGTCATATGCCATAGAAAAGAAAAAAACTATCTCATTTTTGAAATGTACAAATAGTTTAATGGCAAAAAAGCTCTTATATTTTCCAATTTTCGAGAAAAATATTTTCTAAAACTCCTGCAATACCTTTAAATTTCTTGTTATTCAGCAGTATGCACAAGCGAGCTGAATCGTGCGGTAGCAACTTTCAACGCAAAATTGTAAATCGACCATACCTCACAAGTGATGCATTTTAGAAAAAAACTACTTACGTAACATTCTGTATAGGACTTTATAATAAACTGAATCATCAAATTTGAGTTTTAGAACCACCTAATATGTATTCCACACTTTTTTCTGGATAGACAGATTATTATTGCCATCTGCAACTACACAGAGCAAGCAATGACTGTATCTTTAATAGGAGAACAAACACAAATTGTGAAACATACAGTTCTCAATGTCTGTGTTGCTGTCTGGTCAATGTGCTTTGCTGAACATAAGAAAACCACTTATTCTAGCCTGTCACGCTTTATAGAACACCCGGTATAGTTAGCAATCATGTTAAAACATGCAAGGTCTGCTTATGAATAAACACTATCAAAGTACCTTTTTAGATCTTGGCAAACAGTAACTGCCGAAGCGCGAGCTTGAACACTCCAATGAAAGTAATTATTTTTTCAAAGTTAAATATTGATAACTTCTAAACAAAACCAAATCGAGAAAAACGCCAGACGAAAAGGATTATATTTTAGTAGCGATTTTTCCTTACTGTAAATATAAGAATTTCTTCTAGTTTTATTGTAATTTAATGTAAAGCTTCATCTAGTCAGTTGGTTTTACAAACAGTTGACTCTTGAATGGTATTTCTGTCTTATTTTCTGCTAGATAACATGTTATATGCTCATCTTAAATGCTTGCCATTTTCTGACAGTGAGCTGAATGAATTTTTTCAGTTCATAGTACACAATTTACATTCACTATGGCGCTTTAAACGTTAGCTGAAGATAGCTGAATCCAAATTGCCAAAATCTATGATTTAATCAATGCTTTCTAAACGGTGAGTCAAGACACCTCAGTATGCCAGGAGGGTAGCTATAATGTATCGCGAAAAGAAACTATAAGTATCAAAATTTATAAAAATAAAATGTGTTGCTAACCCAAAAAAGTTGAAAGATGCCGACTGCAATAAAGTCATCACGAGGGCCCGAAATTATATGTACTAAGAACCTTTAAAGTATGCTGCATATTGTGCTCTTTAAAACTTTAAAAACATGCATTATAGTGCTTGACATAATATGCCAAATATAAGCACTGAAAAACTTGATTTTAGTTCAGTGTCAGTGACGCACTGTGGTCTGAGATTCGTTGTTAGGCGGCAAAAAGTCAAAAAGTCAAGATATTTAAAAGTTTGTTTTTACTGTTTATTTACTTTCTTAACCCTTGTTAGAACAGTGGAACAGCGTTTATATTATTTTTAAATTAGTTAATTCAATACTGTCGAGAGGTGAAGTCGAAAATTTTGTAAAGTGCGTTGAAACAAGGATCTGTTTGAGACACTGATTTATTAATATGATTATTTTAGAAGTAAATGGACACATCTAAGTATAAATAAACTTCTACATTATTATTGAACTGATTGTCTTCAATTTATCTAACATGGCAGTTGTAAATTCACATTTTCGTAACTTTTTTTAATTCTTTGGACTAGAACTTTTTAGTTACAACTAGTTACAAAATGAACTAAATAATGTCTTAAAACATAAGTAAAAAGCTATCATTTCACGAAGTTTCATTGTC
>VTPC01000531.1:0-37553 GCA_011009095.1 Ignelater luminosus
AAAAAACCCAGATGGTAGTGTTTTTGAAGGTAATCTTAACGTAACAGTTATGATTTATTTCAAATTAAACATATGTATGTAACAGGTTGGTGTTGGCCTGGTTTAAGCACTTATTTAGATTTTCTAAATCCTGCGACGCAAGAATTTTACTCAGGTCTTTATACGTTTGATAAGTTTAATGGATCTACTGAAAATACTTATATATGGAATGATATGAATGAGCCAGCAGTATTTGATGACAATAAGGAGAAAACATTTCCCAAAGAAGTTTTACACTATGGCAATGTGAAACATCGCGATGTTCATAATATCTATGGTTTTCTTCAGGTTTATACATAACACTATCCTAAATATCAGAATAATAATGTAATAATTTAATTTAGACAAAGGGAACATATCAAGGTTTAATTAATCGTTCGAAAAACAACAAACGTCCTTTTATTCTGTCTCGCTCTCATTTTGCCGGTTCTCAACGTTATACCGCAATATGGACAGGGGATAATACAGCTGATTGGGATCATTTGGCTGCTAGTTTGCCAATGTGCCTTAGTGAGGCTCTAGCTGGCATTAGTTTTTGTGGTGCTGACGTTGGTGGTTTTTTTAAAGAACCTTCTGAAGAATTAATACAAAGGTGGTATCAGGTAGGTACTGAAAATACATATCTGCAAGCAACAGTCAATTATAATGGTTTAGAGTTTTATTAGGTAGGAGCTTGGTTGCCATTTTACCGCGAACATTCAACATTTGCAAGCAAAAGACGAGAACCATATGTATTTCCAAAGCACGTACAAACTCGTATTAGAGCAGCTTTAAGACAGAGATACATCCATCTTCCATTGTGGTATACTTTATTTTGGGAACACTCACAAACTGGCGATCCTGTTATTAGTCCGTTATTCTATCATTATCCTGATGATCCTAATATATTGGATTTAGATACGCAGTTGCTAGTTGGTAAGTCTTTTAATTTGAAACTATTGACAAACTATCAAATGTTTTAACAGACAGAGAAAATATAAATTTTGTTTTATTGTAAAAGATCATTCTTAATGGATTTCATGAATAATAAATAAATAAAACTTCTTTGTCAAACCAGTCAAACATATGTATACAGGCTGTTTTACAAAAGACGGCGCACGTTGTAGTTTCGCTATTTTTTGTTCAGATTTATACGATTTAAAAGCTAAATAAAATAAACTATAATAGTAACAACGAAACGATAGTCAGGTGTTTTTTTTAAATGCAATACCATGTTTTTTCAACTGTTTCTTATAGTCTTTTTCTCTGAATCCAAGTGTGCGTTTAAATATGCACTCACACAAGAAGATTTTTAAGAAAAACGTAAAAATTGTGACACGAAATAATATCCTTATTTAACTTAATTAAATGAAACAAGTCTTCCTTTGTTAAAATAAAGAAATACAAATAATGGTCTATAAGAAACAGCTAAAAAAATATGGCATTGCATTGAAAAAAGTAACACCTGACTATCGTTTCGTTGATATTATAGTTTATTTAAAAACCGATCTAGCTGGCCTTGTAGATTTCTCGAAATCATTTTATTTAGATTTTAAATCGTATAAATAGGACAAAAAATAACGAAACTACAGCGTGCGCCATTTTTTGTAAAACAGCCTGTATATGTATCGCAAAATTTAAATTAAATGTGTGAGTTTGACAAAGAAGTTTTATTTATTTATAGATTTCGTTAATTTATTTCTATTTTTAGGTTCTAACGTTATGGTAGCACCTGTAATGAAATCAGACATATCATTAATTGATGTTTATTTTCCCGGTGGTAAGGATGAAAAGTGGTATGATGCTAACACTTATAATATTTATCGTGGAAATGGTTACCTTCCAATAAATGTTACTTTGGATAGTGTAGATATATTCTAGAATGTGAATTAACATAGGTATAGCTTCATCAATTAATTATAATTTTTAGGTTCCAGTATACTACAGAGGAGGTAGTGTTATATCAAGAAAAGACACTCCTAGGCCATCATCAGTAGATACTTATGATGATGATTATACATTATACGTTTTCCCAAATAGCGAGGTTAGTATTCTTTCAACCAACAGTAAAAAGAAGAAATGTGATTTTGTAAAAACTAAGTTTGGAATTTTTATGTATTTCTCATACAGAATTGTGCTGAAGGATTCCTTTATGTAGATGATATGGAGACTTTCAGTTATCAACAGGGAGAATACGCCTACATTCATTTAAAATTTGATAATCTCATCTTAAAATCGAGGTAAGTTTATATTACAAAGATATATTCAGATTAAAACAGACTACTAGGATATCTTTTTTTTGTAGACATTATACTACTTAGGAAGTTTTTTTGGTATAGGATATTCACTTTTCACGCTATCTTCTTGAAAAGATATTTGATGCATGTAACCTATTAATATGTCAAATGTTTCTTTGTTACAGGTTTAAATATTATAATATAGCTTACCAGGCAAATACAAAAATTGGACGAATTGTTTATGCACTTCCTTCACTTGGTATAAAGAGTGCCAAAATCATTACAAAAGGTAAAAACTTTGCGTCGGATAATCTGCTTAAAAGTCTTTTTAAATAAATATATTGCAAGAAGAGTCTAAGCTCTCAGAAGTTCAAATACCGAATATAGTACAGTGTGTCCTATTTTGTATGTGTTACTATTAAAGATGGCGCGATATGAGATTTTTACTGTACTACCCAATGTTTCAATGCAGATTTATTAACGGAAACTGAATTTGACAATCATTTTTGTTTAACATTCTTTTTCTGTTGAAGTAATTGGATTTAGATGGATCTATAATAATTCTGTGCTAATATAATGTATATGTAACCAAAAGTATGTATCGTATTTCTTTCTGGGGCACTATGTACAATTCACTTTAAGGTATTACATGTTTTCAACTTAAATAAGAAGAATAACCACATTAATGACAAATATTCATTGTATAACTCGCAGTATCTTCTTGAGTGCATAGACTTTTTCAAAACTATGTTGCATTACTATTCTATTGTACTTCTAATATAAAATAATAATTCGTAACAGGGTTAAGCAAAGAAGTACCAATAACCTGTGGAAGTCACTATGTGGAGTTAAGCAATCTGAAACTTGATATTATGGATTCATTTGAAGTGCATTTACAATAAATATAATACAATATGGCCTACGATATAGTACTTATACTATGTATACATGTAAAGTATCATGTGATTAAAGTGTAGTCATCTTATAGTGAGTTTTGAACAATGGAGGTTTCTTTTGACTAAAATACACAAATAAATGACATTTCTATTAAGTACATACACTATAAAATCTTAAACATAAAACAATAAAATTTTAAACGACTAATCTGAGTTGAATCATATTTGATTAGAATGCTAGAACTTTCTGATCACATAATATTTGTATTAGATAAGACAATGTATAATGTATATAGTTAATTAAAAATAAAAAATTAAAAAAATTGCAGTATGTACCTAGTACAAAACTGAATTAGTTTAACACACCTTTCTAATTCTAAAAGTGTGCTATTTACAAAGTATGAAGTAGCTACTATCAAAGTGTAATTCAAGATCTATTATTCTTCAGCACCATGCAAATAATATTGGAACGAGTTAGAAAGTTACCGGACAAAGCGCAGCGGAGTATTTTTGATAGATTGTTTAAAATAATTTTCATCTAACCTGTGCTGCAAGTATTTGTTTTATTTATTTATTTTTTTTTATTAATTGTTTATTAAAATGAAATGCTTGTCTATAAGTCACAGTTTACAGCTTGTAGAATCAGAGAGCACTTTGATCTTTCGTGTTCCTGGTTTTCGGTCTGCGGCCGCTAGATTTCACGAACCGTATGAAAATACACGTGGTTTTTGCTCACCCCTCTACTTCGGGACAGAAAATGGTAGTCTGCCTCTGCGCATAGATCGTGAATTTCTTGAATTAAAGACGAGATATAAACCAACTGATTCTGTACGGTATAAAGGGTCTGAAACTTTTTGTATGCAATAAGAGCACTTATAAATTTCATCTCGTAAGAAAATCTACTTTTAAATGCACTAAAGTCACTTTGGTTGCCTATCCTAGTCGGACTTTTCTTTTATGACATCGAATTGTTGTCGGCATAATAATCGTAAACATCGTATACAAACTGTTAGTTGGTGAGAAATGTAAGCTGAAGCGATATTTACACTAGTCAATGTTTCTCATTAATGTTGGCATCACTAACAAAAACAATTCAATCATTACGCAAATGACATAAAATGACATGAAAGTAAATGTCATGATTGTCATTGTGTGATTTGTTTTGGGGCGCCGTATAATGGATGTAAAATGGCAGAATTGGCCACTAAAATGTTAATATTACTGTACATGCGATGTCACAAAATTATATTTGTACAGAATGGGCGGCTGTATAGGAATAACGCGTGCTAGAAGCGGTGCAATAGACGATTTGTCAGGGTCAGTTACAAGACCTAATACAGGTACATAGAGTTAACCTTTTAATTCCTAAGATTCCGAAGGCTAACCATAATTCTGTGATTGTTTACCATATAGGTAGTACACGAAAAAATCATCCTTTGTGCCATGAAACAATACGTTGGAAATCGGACGTGCCATTAACAGAAGGACAACTTCGTAGTAAACGAGATGAATTTTGGGATACTGCACCTGCATTTGACGGACGCAAAGAAATTTGGGATGCTCTACGAGCAGCAGCAGTTGCTGCAGAAGCAAAAGACTATGAGCTAGCGCAAGCAATCCTAGACGGTGCAAGTGTTTCAGTGCCAAATGGTTACTTGACAGAGTGTTATGATGAACTGGGTACTCGTTACCAAGTCCCAATTTATTGCTTATCTTATCCTATTAATATAGTGAAAGAAGACAGTGGAAGAGATTCACCAGCGGAGTGTTCTGAACCTGTGGATGGTGGCACTGAAACTACCCTTAAGCTTAGATTATCGCACACATGTACAGATGTCAAGTTATCTGTATATACTACTGATACTATAAGTATGTGTAAAAAGAAACTGCAGGTATGTATGCTGTGTATCAAGCATTATTTTTACAAGGGATATAGATTTTGATGTTATATAACGTGAATTAAAAATGAGTGTTTTACGGCAGTTGCACTATGAACATATAAAATCTAACTAATTTTTTTTTTATTATGTAAATATGTTTATATCTTAAGATAATTGGTTATATTAAACAGTAGATGTCTAGAGTTATAACTACAAGAACAATTTCTTTTTATTAAGAGTCAAGAGGGTATAGAATCATCAAGACAACGATGGTTTTTTGGAGGCAAATTACTAGGTGACAAATTACATGTTGAAGAAGCCAAAATCCCACAAGGTTATATAGTTCAAGTAATTATTAATTTAGAAATGTCACCTTCCTCTAAACCAACTTCATGAGACTGGATAAAATAGGGTACTTTGGGTAAGTTACTGGAAGATCATGACACTTAAATATTCTTATACAAATGACTTAAAAAATTTGGAGATTTGTTGTTGCCGCGCTGGATATTAATATTTAATATTTGTGTATAGTATGTGTATTGGATGTACACCATAAGATTTAAGATTTAATGTACGTATTTGAGAAGTATTCTCATTTACATGTTGAAAATTAGATCAGGTGTTGAATTGTTTTTCTTTTACATGCAAGGGGTGTTTTCTTAGAATAATCAAAAACAGTTCTCTAAATAAGTAATAATGGTGATAAAAATTCAAGGTAAATATTAAGTGACAATATCACTAAGGTCACAGGTAAAAGTCCATTAATCAACAGAGGGTGGGTAGTAGAAATAACCTGCTATAAATTACAAACATTAAAGATAGTTACTTATTGATCCATAATATATTTTTATATTTATTATGTCACTTGTCATCTAACGACTGATTCTTCTTTTTCCATAGAAACGCTTACAATACAATGTCTGCTGCATGATTCATCATGCGTCAAAGGTTGTGCAGGTGTATTACTATATGAACAATACAAACCTAGTAAACTGTGTACATTCAGTCTACATCATATCAATATAAACTTTTGTTAATATATATTTACTTATATTCTATCAATACGTTTTATATAATGATTTTATTAAAATTTAAATTTCAAAGTTAAAAAAAATTATTTTATAATAATTATATCAGTAATAATAAATGATATTCTTTTGTAACAATAACATTTTCAAGTCACAGGAACATAAGTGGAAATGGTTATTGATTTTATTATTTTACTTTTATTACCCACTTGTTGCATCTTTTTCAAACTATTAACCTATTTTTATAAAGGTCATCCTCATTTCTTAGAATCATTATGAATTGAAATTGTCAGGGCATTTTTGAATTTCTCTTTTTATGACGGAATACCAGTAATTGTGATTGAATATTTTATTAAGCAATTATTTCTATCAGTCTGGATATTATCATATTTTGTTGGTGGTCCAAAACAGAATTGTAGCATTGGCCTAGAATCATTTTGCATTATTATCTTACTGTATTCAATTTCTTTTTGTTCTATACACTATGTTACTATTCCGATTTGGAAAAGTAATACTCCTATCATTTTCACAAAGTTAAAAGTTAAGACCGAGTAAATGTTTATAAGTATCATTTTGCATTTATTTCAGAAGATTCATGATTTTTGACTGATATGTTTTTACTGTTACAATTTTTTATATTTGTCATGAGTAAATTTTACTACCTTTCCTTGTAAGTTATTGTTTATTTTGTATTATAATATTTATATACATATGCTTTGTAAATTGGCATATTTTATTACAACCTACAAAGCAACCGAGATGAATTTATTGTTAATTATACTAAGTAGTGTAGAAATTTATTAATATGTTCCTTTTGTTTATTTGACAAATAATGTTCCATATTTTATGAGTTTCATAAATTAGCTCAATTTTATTGTCTTTATTGAAATTAATTTGTTCTTTTTCTTAAAATTTCAACTATAAATTCATTCCCGGTATATTTTTTAAAAAGTTGCATATTTGTGTGATTTTTAAACTAAGGCGGGTTCTATATAACAATGAGATTAAGCACTAATTTGAAATAATGTACTGAATTTATTCTTATTATTAACATTTTTTTACAATCAAGTTGGTCCTGGTATTCAATTGAATTAAAATGCTATTATTATACAGGGTGTTCTGCCTCTCCCCATTTACTCAATTTAGCTTGACAACACAATTTAAAAACACCCTGTTTTAGTTTTTTCATATGTAGATTCTTATAGAAATTCAAATCATACCAGCGATCTTACCTTTCAATCAATTATACAGCAAACTTTACCTCCAATAAAATTATTTCAAGTTTTTGTTATAACTGGTAGAAACTATGGCAGAATATTACACATACATCACAGGAAATTAATGTATTGATTCCATGTTAAAATATCAAAGATAAATAGTTCCTAAGTTAGAATTAAAAGATACTGTAGTTGTCGCTCAAGTCACCTCGATTATTTTATGCAGTGGCTTTATTATGTAAATAATAGTTGATATTATTGTGATTATTTTATAATTTTATTGATTAGAAGATTTTAATATTTCTAATTGTATAAAGTTACTAATTAATTTAAAATGTATAATGATGAAATAAAACTCAAAGCAGAAAGACAAGTTATGTATAAATAAGGTCTACTTCTTATCTTACTAAATTTAAAATGTAATGTCTATTAGCAGCATAAGATACATTCAAATGGTAATTGTAGAAAAATCAAGGTAACTGGGATAAAAATGAAACATTTCTAATTTATGACAAGGTAGCAAACAAGTGATATAATCGAAAGTACTGCATTTGACGGAAGAATTCATTTTTGTGTGTACTATCACAGTTTATACCTTACAGAATCAGTTTGATCACTCAGAGCGGTTCTTTTGATCTTTCGTGTTCCTGGTTTTTGGTCTGCTCATGCTAAACTATAGGGGAGGTTATATATGCAATTGATATTCTAATTTCACAACTAATGTAACTTGCCAACATTGAACAATTTCACTAATTCACTTACAGAATATGCTAGTTGCTTTCACTCAAATTATACAAGCTTTTATGAGATTATTTCTTTGAAGGTTAAGGTTAGGTTATGTGCAGGTGTTTTGCATGTTTTTTTACCCCTCTACTTCTGGACAGAAAATAATGGTGTGCGCATAGACCACAAGTTTCTTGAAGTGGAAGACAAAATGTAGAATCCAACTGATTCTGTAAGGTATAAACTCTGGTACTATCTAATTAAGCAAAACTTAATCATTATTAAAACTAAATTATAACGAAAGTAAACAAAGGAAAACATCTACAATGGTTTCATGTCTATAATAATCAGTACAGTAATACCCCGAACTTACGCGATAGGTGGGACCGAGCAATAACCATGTAACTTGAATTTGCGTATGTAGGGGTACAATTTTGCATATAAATACATACAAATTATGTTTAATTGGGACCAGAGACTAAAGAAAACAATAATTTAGAAGAAAAATGTGTAATAAAATCTTAGATAATACAACAAATTATATTATTATGAATTGCAAAAACGTGAACCGAAGTTATTTTGACGTAGAAGGCTTCATAAAATCTAACAAAGTCGTCTGACGGATCAAAGATTTTTTCTTCTCAAGCAAAATTTCCTCGCAGCACGCTAATAATTTTTTTATTCCTTGTTTTGTAGCAGAAATGCTCTCTTCGCTGGAGTCTATGTTTTCTAAAATTTGTAACCCTTTTTCAATTGAACTGAGGCCTTCTGTCAACAAAAGACAAATCAACGAGAATATTTAAAAATCGCGTAAGAAAGGGTAGTGTAAGTGGGGGTATTACTGTACATTAAAAACACATCATAAATCAAAGACAGCTTTTTGGATTAACACACCAGTAACTGTTTTCAATTCATCCCTCTTTAATGAATACTTCAACAATCCTACTAGATTCTTGTATACGAAACTATCTTTATACAGGGTGTTGAAAAAAATGTCTAATAGTAGTGGTATTGCACTTAACATAAGAAACATTGTTAAAACACAAAATCTTTGTGTTTATCTTTCTGTCTACATTTCCCATTTTTCATATCAATGTATAAGTATTACTCTGCTGTTTTAGTGAAATTTTACTTTTCAGAATTTCGATATCATCAATTTTCTTATGTTTTATTTTTTAAGATATCATTACATTTTTCTTTCAATAACATTTTAAAACAAACAGGGAATATTTATTCCTGGTAAAATGGATGGGGTAAGAAAGAAAACTAAAAGTAGATTTCAGATTCCCTACAAGTAGTGTTTTATTATCAAACATCATTTTCTCAACACCCTGTATATCTAATTAATCTAATAATTTGATATTATTTTTTGCTACAGGTTTTCAATATTTCTTCGAGTTCATCTTATGTATTTTCTCATTTTTCTAACATACTTTAATTCTTCAATGGTTCTTCAATAGTTTTTGGAAATTGAATACATAGACTGAGAAAAAAAACAAACTCATTTGTTTCAAATATCAAACTTCTTTTAAAACGTTTCTGTGTTGTTTCATATTTTCCAAAATGCCTTTTTCACTTTTCCCTTTAAAAACAACAACTGCTTGTCTTTTGTTGCACTAAATATTTTCAAAATGTCAATAAATTCTTTTTTACTTTTAAAGCTTAAGAACACATCTGTAATTTCAACGATGTCTTCCCATTCCACAAATCAGATATGAAGACAGTTGTATAAATTTGCAGTGTTAGTATAATTTTTTTTTTAAGTTTACTGTTACAGGGAGAATCTTGTAAATTATGAGAAACTCATACCGAAGGGCTACATTTTTACCTCAAGTTTTTAGCATTTCATTTTTACCCCAGTTGAGCCTACTTTTATTTTACAGACTATTAAGTCTTCCAGATTAATGAATTTCTTAAATTCTGTCACTAGAGAAAGTTTTGCTAGACATATATAGAAGAATATAATTCTTAAAACATTAGTAATGATATTATTAACTTAAATTGCAAATGGAAGTTATTCCATGGTTGTCACCCAACAAGATTAATATTTTGGCATATGATGTAGATCAGTGATGGTAAATCAGTTTGGCGTGTGGCAAATGCTATTAACTCACAGAATAATTGTTACTAACTTTTTTGTCCATGTCTGCGACATTAGTAATGAGACTTGAGAATGGATTTAAACACTACACGAACTTGAGAGAACGAGGTTCCAGGCCACTGATCAATAATGCCGCAGATAAATGCATACATATTATTGGCATGAAACCTTGTTTTCTCAAGTTTGTGTTGTATTTAAATCCATTCTCGAGTTTCATTACTAATGTCGCAGACTGTACATACATACAAGTTAGTATTTCATATAAGTATGTGTATTTCCTGATTTTCTTAATGCTAGCCACGGAAAGATCTAAGATTTGCCATGACTGATATGGATTGATTCTTACTGCAGTAACAAAATAAATTTTCAAAGTACTAAGTGGAAAAACATCTGGGAATGTAAAGCATAGCCACAATGAGCTCCATTTCGTTACTGAATTCAAGCAACAGTCTGTTCATAAAAATAAGCAAACATTTATCTTTTGGCGGCCATTTTGACCATATTCCTGAAGTGATATCAAAAAAGTTGTAATTTTTTTGATGTAGAATCCAAATCTGAAGTCAAAATTTCAAAATTTTAACAAATCCGGACAGACAGACAAACGCACAAACTTCGCAAATTCAGTAACGACTCCAAAGGAGTTCATTGAAAATTATGTTGCAAATGAATTCTTATTCTTATTTCTAGCTGTAAAATCAAAGTGCAATTCATGACTGGATTTGTTAAAGTAGGTTTAATCAACATTTAAATTACTAGTACGAAAGGACTTAGAACTCGCCTGAATTAATTTCTCTTTGTTTCTAATTTTAATGTACTTGTTAAGCAAGCAACTAGTTTGAGTCTATTTTTATACACCTTTGTGTGTTTGTGTTTCTTGTTAAGCACGTGTTCTTTAATTTGTTATGCCTCCATACTCAATATTGTTGTGATTGGAAAATTCAAAGGATTTGTCAATTAACAACCGTATATAGAAATTTTAACATTCTACTCAGGTAAACAATATCCTAGAACATTTTTAGTAATATGGAAATAATTGAAATAGTTTTGCTATTATTGTAAACAATTTTGTTACGACACTAAAGATGTTGGTATGTGAAATAATGAAGAAAGAAAAAGTAAAAATTGTACATAAAACTAGACCATTATTCAGTCAGTTATAAATTGGTATTGTTATCTAGCAGATATATGCACTTGTGTAATTTTATCTAGGAGGGAACATAACAAAAAAGAATACTTTAATACTGTTATATTCAATACTCAGTGATATTCAAAAATACAAAGACTGCTAAGGCCCGTGACCTTTCATATTGGCAGTGTGGTAATTATTATTAAATATTTTGACACATGTTCTATTGTTATTTATAATATGTAGGTATGTTATCGGGTTGTTCTAAATATATTTCTTTCACTATTATATAATACTTTTGCGTTCATATACAAACTGCATTTTAAAATTTGAAAAATATATTTCTATAATACATGCAAATACAAGAAATGAATGTGTGTCATTATAACATATTTGTATAAAAGTGAGTGCACATTTTACTGCTTTTTTAAGCATACTGTACATTCATTTTTATTTAGAACTGGTTATTAGTTTGTGAATATTATTGTGTAAAAAAAGTAATAATAAAAGTTTGTTACAGCAATAAATTGAGTTTTATTAAAAAGAAGAAAGATTAAGTTAATGGATAACAAAAATGGCATAAATTAAAGTAAATTGCTACTTATATTTTAGGTAAACGTTTCAGTTCATGCGTAAGCCAAACTGCAATTGATAGTAGAGTTAATGAACCACTTTGATGGCTTGCAGCAAGTGGAGTTGGTACATACAATAATAATGTAAATATGCCTAATGTAACCTGAAAAAAGTAATAATTTATATTATACCATTTTTTGTTGCTTTCTATTATACTTACTTGTACCCATACCATTGCTCCTAAAGCATTTGCAGCAAAATATGCTCTAGGTGGTAATGTTCTACGCCTAGATAATAACCACAATGTTGTTATTAATGTTAAAGTTGTTGAACCAAGAACTCGATGAGTAAACTGTACAGTAGTAGGATTTTCTGTAAAATTAGATAGAACTGGTTTATAAGCTAAAATGTCATCTGGAATCCATTTATCTGCCATTTTTGGAAACGAATTGTATACTAATCCAGCATCCAAACCTGCTATAAATGCACCTGGAAACAATTAATTATGCATAATTTCATATTATGTATCTATAAGTTAAACAATAAAAATTTATTTCAAATATCGCAAGAGAGTGTGGCAACAGCCAATTAACACCTCAAAAAAAGAACAAAAATATCTGATTTTCTTTTAAGTGAAATTTCTCGGGAATAAACAGATAGAAAAGAACAACAAAGAAGGGGTTTTATAGAATTTACTCCTGAATTCTTGTTTTACTTCGGCGGCAATATGTAGACGCAAATTTTTTTAAATGAAATGCCTACTTGATTTACTTATCGCTGAATAGCATGCTTTAAATGCTTTTCAGTGATATAAGGTTTAACATAGTTATTCTTTTGTTTTACCAAGTTATGAGGTGAAAACTACTTTCCACAGTGTGCCATGACAAAAATATAGAAATCATTGATTTTTGTCAGATAAATTAAAGTTAATTTTTTTCTATTTTTCACACTAGTTACATTCGAGGTTCTAAATAATGTCATTACCAAGTTGACACTTGACAATGTCACATCACATGATATAGGCTATGGATGTAGATTGGCAACTATGTATATCCAAAGTATATTTAAGAAAATTAACTTATAAAAATATTTTGATGTTCAACTTTACATTTGTTATGCAAAGATTACTAAAACAAAAGAAGATACTTTTAAAATACTTTACCTGACATTAACAAATGGCACTTTTCATAAAATGGGTGGTAAAATGACTGTAGTGTTGTAGTTTTAGAAACCCCATTAATAAGGCTTTGAATTGCAACAACTTGTATTTAAAGAATACTTTCAAGTCTTTACCTGTAACTGCAGTAAAGAATACCATTCCTTTACAACCATGAGCAAGCATTCTAAATTTCCTTGCAGCTTTAATTGTTTGTTGACTAACATTTGATAGTGTCTCTGCAGGCAGAAGATGATCTAATGATGACCATAAGAAAAGCGTATATAGAACAAATGCTAAACTCAGATGTGCTGCTAATCGATACTGTGATACTCTTGGAACATCACTTTCACCATGAAACCTATCTTCCAAACCTGATTTTACCATATACCATCCCATTAGACCCTACAATTTTGTATTATAGTAAGATTCGTTATTTAATTTACAACTGAAATTACCTGAGCAGCAATTAAAGCACCAAAACCCAGTACTCTAAGCTTCATTGGGCGAGTCAAAGCTCCTCGAGCCCAAAAGAATGTAGCCGGGAAAAGAAAAACTGCTCCTATAGCTCGACCCCACATTCTATGAGCATATTCCATATACCATATCCTTTTAAATTCTGATAATGTCATATCTCTATTTTTACTGAAAAAATCAAAACAGTAGTTTATGATGTGAAAAGTAAGTCTTTACATATGATTATATCTGCCTTATTGTAGTAGCAACGTGCTATTCTAAGGTACAAGGGGAGTTTTTTATGTTATCTACCTAGCTATGAAAACAACAAGTTGGTGAACAAACAAAATTTTATTTTTCAACGTAAGAACCATTAACACTAACACTTATTCCAACGTTTTTCTAATAACGTTATGCCTTTGAAAAAACATTCTTTTGGTAATTGTTCAAAATATGACTCCACAGCATTTTCTAAGTTGTCATTTGATAAAAAGCGATGTCCTCTCAAGTTTTTTTGAGTTTTGAAAAGAGATAATAGTCACACGGGGCGAGGTCAGGACTGTAAGGTGGATGTTGTAATTCCTCAAAGCTGGTTTCATTGACTACTGCTTGAACAATTCATGCTTTATGCACTCTGCAGTTGTGTAGAAGCAGAGTTTTCTAAGCATAATTGTGGGGTCGTTTTTCGCATATAGCCGCCTTCAAATTCTTAATTATGAGAATCCCTTCCGCGTCCCAGAAAACTGTGGCCATCACTTTTCCCATAGAAAATTGCATCTGTCTTTTTGGGAGGTGGAGAGTCCTTGCGCACCCATTGCATGGACTCTTGTTTCGTGGGAGGGTCCCAGTGGTGTACCCAGGTCTCATCCCCAGTTACAATTCTACAGAAGAAGTCTTCATCTTGGGATAAAGCAGTCAAATTCTCATCGCAAATTTGTGGTCTACATAGTTTCTGTTTGGGACTGAGCAGCTTGGGAATCCATTGTGCCGACACTTTTCTCATTCCTAAATCTTTGTGTAGAATTTTAAAAGCACTCATTTCTGATATTCCCATTTCTCTAGCAATAACTGAAACTTTTACTCGGCGGTCAGTCAACACCAAATCTTCAACCTTGTTGATGATTTCTTCAGTTTGTGCTTGTAGAGGTCTTCCACACTTTGGGTTATCATTAATGGATTCCCTGCCCCAATATTTCACTTGGAAATAGGATGGACTATTTTCTCCATACACCATTCTCTCATGGATATTCTTCGGGCCATTGCCTTCTTTCGATAGAAATTTTATGATGCTTCTGTGTTCAAGTTTCAAATCACTCATTTTCGCTTTTTAAAACTGATATAAAAATGTCAAATATTAAGCGATTGGAACCAAACTTAGAGATGACACTATAAAATGTCACAGAAACTTGACATAAGAAAATTATCGCAATAGTGTATTGTTTTCATGGCTAGGTAGATAACATAAAAAACTCCCCTCGTATTAAATCAAAATACATGTATACAGGGTGTTAGTGAACTAATAGTACTCTGTGAAACAGGTGATAGGAAAAGTCATTTGAAACAGAAAAGCCTAGTAAAAATTGTTTCTATCTTGTGCCATTTTCAAGAAAATGTGAAAAGTAGCTAGCACTATCTGGCAACAGTGTCGTAGTAAAACCTTGATTATAGCCTTATGCAAATGTATTTTAGACACCTCCTAATAAATCACTAGAAAGTTGAGTTCGATTTTCTAAGAAGTTTTACCTGGGATGAATTGTTGGTCATAAAACCGTAAATAATCTTCTGTTTGTTGTACCTACTTAAATGGGGTGTAGGTTTTTACTTCTTTAAGGGACATAACTGTATTGTACAAATCGTTTAAAGCTAGACTTCCTGTAATGGTTTGTAGGGAATAATTGAAAAAAGTAAATTAAAAAAGTTACTTGTAGCTAATTTGATGTTAGGTTATCTTGGAAACCATCATTCAACAAAAACCACTTTTTATGTAAATTAACATTGCAAGAACATAATCAAGTTTAAAATGATTTTTACACAATTAATAATACAGTGTGTAAACTGAAATACTTAGACAAAAAAAGGATTATTGTGATTACCGAAAAATGTCTGTTGAAAAAACAATACAAGCTTAATTGCTGTTTGTATTACTTATTATTTTATTTTGTGCTAATACTGAAGATCTTTGAAAAATTCTTTGACTTTTTAAGGAGTACGTGTTTTTTAGAAAAAAAGGATTTGTTGAAAAATACCTACACTCATCTTTGCATATCAAGGTATTCCTTGATTAAAAATTATCTAAATCATTAGCATCGCATAAAGATGTTAGAAAAGTAATAGTACCAACATTAACTGTAAATAGGGTGTCATAAGCATCTACTGCGCACAAAAACAAACTGAACCTGAAATTATTGCAATTTGCAATCACATAGCTGGCTGGAAAAGCTTGTTCGGCAGTATCTTCTCGGTAAATTCAGATGTTTTGAATTTAAAAGCATTTCCTGTAAAAATAATTTATCTTTTTTCAGTTTAAACTAGTACCGTTGTATGTAAACCTACTAGGGGGTGCAGTTAATAGCAGCTTAAAAGCAGAACAAAGATGGGTTTACTTCTTTGACCAAGATGAAAGAAGATAGCTGATGGTAAAAGGAAGAAACCACCCGCAAATTACTGGAACGTCTGACTTGACTAGGGTTAAAGAAAAAGAAAGTGTGAAAGTAAAATTTTCTTTTCAACTAGTGCAGAGTTGCCAATTCTCTTAGTAATTTCATTCGTGCATTTTTCGTAATGCATTTTGTTCTTTTGTGACTAAACTAATAAATTTAGAAAAAAATTGTACAATACTTTTTTATTAGGCTGGATGAGACCAAGCTTCTGAACAAATCTCAAAGTGGAATCTTCATTAGTTATTGAATAATAACGTATGAAAGTTTGGAACTTTATTAATCGTTTCCGGGGAAACCGTTGAGATTTGACCATTGTTGTATAAGACTTTTCTGTTTGTATTGATGTTCCCTACCACCTGTTTTCCGGACTACTATTAGTTCACTAACACCTTGTATGTTAAGATCAAAGCACCATAAGTTCAAGAACTGTAATTCAGTATATTTTTTTGTAGATTTTTATCCACATTGAAATTTTGCTCTTAAACAACTGATTTTCAATGTTTGCCAAAATGATAGCTGTTGTTTGATGACTACTGCTATTACAAGCTAATTTTGAATAACACACTTATTACTAATTCAGTTCAAAGACTAAATTATCAGTGTTATAAACAGCATTCTACTTGATTGTTGCCAACTTAATCAAGAAAATCATTTACACACTCGATAGAAACATTACATACATTTTAAATTCTGGAAACTGTTGGTATCTCTGAAACTCTAACACCCATTCTTCTTCTGACCTCGGCATCTTTTCACCAAGTAACTTCCACGTAACCATTGACAAACCAGATTCGGTTAAACGAGTTACACCACCTTTACATTTCAGAATTCTTGGTATTATTTTTTTTAATTGCTTTATAAGTTTTAATAGTAAAAGCAAAGAAAATATTTTGAGGAAACAAGTTATTATTTATATCATTGAATATTAACATATCATTAACTCTAAAATGGAAATTATTAACAACTACTTTTTGTCATTAAGAGAAAATAATGTTAGTTACATATTATCGCACTGTTGTTTTTACAACTTCACGAAGAACAATACATACACTAATTAGAACAACATAATAAACAACTATAGTACCTAAAACAACTGCCACAAATACCATTCCACTGCAACTGAGTAGCCAATATCCTACAGCCTTCTTGTATTTTGTTGCTGATGCATTTTCTGCACTTAATCTAACTGTTACTGTTCCGATACTTTGAAATAATTTTAAATTCTAAAAAAGATTTCAACAAATTAAGGTATATTAGTGGATTACCTTAAGGATGTTCCCAAGAAACAGCGCCCTCTTTCGCCCCATCGCACATGCACAGAAATAAAAAATAATAATAATAATAAATCAACGTTACATTCTTACACTGATTGAGACACGAGTTGTTTATGTTGGGTTTAAATGCTTTGGAGTATTTTTTGAGGTTACATATCTTACATATATATTTGACATTTTTAACAGAGCATAAACAATGACTTCACGATTAAAAGATGGTAGATTTCTGAAGAACAAATACCGCTTGCTATAATTTTCTTTACAAAAATATTTGCCATATTTTCAATTAATCATTCTCAATTTTTCAAAAGAATCCTAAGAAAATTACCGTTGTTATATCGTAAAACATCAGTTTCAACATAGTTCAATGTATGATTTGTATGTTAAAAATGCAAACTTTAACAGCCAAACAAATTTAGTGCCACAAGGGGTATTGAAACTTCTCCTATGTAAGGACATTAGTATATATATATATTCAAATTTCCAAGAAAATCTTAAGGAAATTTATTTTCTAGGTATGTTTACTTGGGAACGTCCTTAACATAAATTATAAAAAATAAAAGTGTATCAGGTGTTATCATAACTTTAATAAAATTCTTGCACAATACATGAGAACCAATTGCTTATAGTTTTAAGACAAAAGCAAATTTTCTTGTAAGAAAATAATGTATACCTACTTACTTTAATTCTATTTGATAACGGTGATTTCCTCCAAGCATTTTGAAATAATTGTCTATGAATGTTATTACTTCTTAAGAATGAATGCCGTGTATTATTACAGAGAAGCAATTTGGCTTGTGGAAGGATTAACCGAGAACTGCAATGTCTAACTACATGCAACATCTTAAATTGATTTTAATCTGGAAAAAACATCCATTTAAAATAAATGTTGATAAAAAGATACTACATGTACAAATCATAAATCAGTTTATCATATTATCATATTTATTCTCTATTTTTACTTATAATTTTATTTACTAAAATTTCATCTAATTATTGTTGTCAATAAAATCATATCTAGCAAATAATGGAAAAAGTACCTATCATTTAATTATTTTTAAAATCATTAGTCATTACAAATACAGCACATTATTACGATTATTACTGCATTTTGCATGATCAACACCGGTGACAGGTGCACAACATTAACATAACCTAGAAATCCGGAAATCATAACAAATGTTAATTAAATTAATGACTACAAATTAAAAATGCCTCCTTCGTTTAAATACTACTTATGATTGTAAGCATAACCTTTATTACATAAAATCAGTTGACCTGACTGATAACAAACTGATAAAATTGATAATGGGGCAAATGTTGCTTTATTTGAATAAGTTAACCTGTAAGTAAAATAAAGAGAAGCAGGCTGATAAATGATAATAGTACTGCAATGGCACAAGTCAGCTTAACAAATGCAAAAGTTATAGATACCACACTTCTCAAGCAAGTTTTTGAAACAATGGAATATCCGATTATGTGGGAATCTACAAATTTAGCAGAGGTAGGTAACAAATACATACAACTAATAAACATGGCATTTCATTAGTATTTAACAATTTCTGCTTTTGTAGTCATGGTTAAGAGAAAAGCGAGAGATTGCTGCTTATTTAAAAGACAGCATTTCTGAAGGAACACCAATTACTATTGATGACATCAATTATGAAAATGAACCTACACTTACAATTTATGAAAAGTCAAGGAGTGAAGTGAAAAAAGGTTTAAAAAAGGATCCATTAATAACGGTTTACAGTCCAAAAGTAGAGGATGTTGAGAAACTTATAATTGAGTCTACTGAAAATAACGAGTGGTCTAGCATACATCAACGTGAGAAAGCCTTTTTAATAGAACGGTATTATGTAGATCTGTATACCACTATTCTGTAATAACTTAAAACAATTGTAGCTTAGCAAAGGAAATTGATAAAAGATCTGACCTCATTTGTCAATTAGAAATATTAACTAGAGGAATTGTCAAAAACGACACAAAGGCTAAAGCTTTACCATTATTAGTTGAGTATCTACAATATTATGCTGGTTGGTCAATTAAGTACAGCAAAGAAAAGGCAGATTCTAAGCCAAAAAGTTAGTTTGTACATAACAAATGTCTAATAAGTTTCGTTATCATTCATGGCTATGAACATCAACATGAAATGTATTTATCCACAATCCGTCAATTTGTTTTTCTTTAATAGTCATGTTAAATAGATTCCTATGTTAGTGACATAAATTGTCAAGAAAAAATACATACTATGTTTTTAGTTCATAGACTACTAGATCGTGCAAGTTTTTGGACAATTTTTACCCTTGACTATAATTGCTTTTCTTTTCTAGAGATCACAGCAGGTATTATATCTGACAACAGCTTTTTAGCTGTTTTTGGCTTCATTTTGGCACCAGCACTTGCAGCAGGTTATAATATAATATTACAAACAGAACCAAGAATTAGTATAATTGCAGCATTAATAATAGAATTAGCTGAAAGTGTGGGGTATGAAATTATTATTAATTCCATGTTTTCTAATATTTAAGTTGTTTAGTTTAATTCTTATTTGAAACAGAATTGGAATTTTAAGGGCAGCTCTGAAATATATAGATGTTTAGGGAAAAAACCTCAAGCGGGGCCTGATTTACTTTTGAAGTGCTAAGTTATGTCAATTGTTACACCACACAGTCAGATTTTAATTTTAATTGTCAGTGTTAATGTCATTTGGTTTTCTGATATTATCTAAACTATCAATAAATTTAAATATTCAACTGTCAGTTAATGATCAAACACAATAAGATACAATGCCCAAGTCCAAGAGCAGATAGTACACACCATGCTATCAATCAGGAGTTTTTTCATTGGTAGCACAATAGCGTACTATCTACTCGTGGACACAATCAATATTATTTTACATGAATACCACAAAATTTGGTTAAAAAAAGTAAAAAAGTGTCAACTTTTTATAATGACAACCATGACCTACTTGAGGTATTTCTCCCCAAACATACTATATATTTGGTTTAAAGGGAGTTACCTGATTTGACAAAAAATGAGTGACCTCTCACTTATGCTGCTTAAGTAACTGATATAGTATTACAGGATGGGCCTGTAGCTAAGGAGAACTAGATGGGACTTGGCTCTCCTTCTGACACATTGCTTATATGTTCCTTTGAAATTATACTAACTGACCTTCGCCCACATTAGATATTCTTTAACTGTAAATAAAATCACATGAATTCCCAATGTCAGAAACTCCTATTTATCAACTCAAAAACCTGAAATATTGTTTATTGGTATATTAAATAATATCTATTAGCTAAGCTCTTATAACAGCTTATATAATAACAGTGCTATTTTTTCCATAATCAGATAACTCAATTTATAAAATTGAATTGAAAGTAGATGTTATTAAGTGTAAATTATTTTTTAGAATACCTAAAGGTGTTATAAAACTATTACCAGGAAGAGTGGATCTGAATTTAATATTTCAACACAAAGATATTAATGTGATAAGTCGATTTGGAAATCTAAATACATCTAATTTTGATATTGAACAGCCATTGGGAACAAACTTTCTTTCAGGTAAACAAAATCATAACACTCTAATACCCTTGTAAGACTTAGAACTAACGATGTATTATGTAACAAGCATAGAACGAAGCTCATTTTTGCACGTGTATGAACACACTGTGCTGGAATCACACTAATGCAAAAATGAGCTAATTCTTGCAAATTGCATACTATGTTTTTCTTCGACTAATAATAGTCTATTGAACACAATAATAAAATAGCCAATTTTTTCATTACACATGTGTTGCTATAACAATCCATGTGGGAATACTTTCCCATACAATTCACCACACCAACAACTAAACAGTAGGTAATGACCTTCATTCTATGTTTGTGTCTATGGCATCTTTAACATTGATGTAAAAATAGTTATTTAAGCAACAAGGGGGGTAAGTACATTTAGCCGATTTGAGGGTAATAGGTTTGGGGACTGAGGATGTAGCCCGAAACCGGTTGTACTAACGCCCGAGATACTTGAAACGTTTTTCGCACAATTGAGTTTCTAAGTTAGATTGCAAAATTTAAGCAAATTGATCAATTTCTTAAAATTAAAAAAAACGCAATGGTTGTTTTTATTATTACTATCGCCAAGATTCATCATGTATTTAAACAAAATTTCAAAATTGAAAAAGAATTGAAATTTTGTGAACATTTTCAATTTTGTGGATATTTTTAATTGGTTTTTAAAAACATGATGTTTCAAGAAGAATTACCAAGTAAAGACAGTGACATCGAAGACTTGTTCAACATTGAGTGCAGTTCAATCATACTGAAAAAATCAAAAACCAGGTATGGCTGACTTATAAAAAATTTGAAATAAATTTTTTTATTACTTACCACCCGCGGGTGGTAAAATTAACTTGCCGCCCGCAGTACATGGCTCATAAGTTGGCAATTCTGCCCGATTGTGCAAAAAAGTATTTTTACATTAAGTTTGAAATGATGTCATAGTTAGTAATTCTGATCTACCAGCATTAGGTTAAATCTGTTGTGCAAACAAGATGGTAGAATGTAGCAAATTCTTCATACCTCATGTTGGTAATAAACAGAAAAGAAAAAAACCAAATCATTTTACATAATAAGCCATAAAGTTAAATCAATAGACTGAATTAAAGTGCCTCAATGACACAAATTTGGCAGATAATATTGGGGTAGAGTTTTAACTTTAAAACAAAATTGAAATAAAAAAAGAATAGAAGTATGGTATTCCTTTTCTGCCCTGGCAAGGAAGTTCAGCACACCCTTTTTATTACAAGATTTTGCTAAGATACTTAAGATTAAGATTATTTGCAAGCCTTTCCATATAATCTTAGCAGACTTGAAGGATATTCTAAAAAAATCTGTTTATTAAAAACAAATCCATTAAAAATAAATGAACTCTTTAATTCTGTTTGCTATTTTAAAGATCAATAATGGACAAGATTAAACAATCTGCTAATTTTTTGCAGATCCATCTTAATAAACAGATTCCTTCAGAATAGCTCTCTTAATGTCTACATTTCTAGTTAGCATGGAAGTTTCTTAAGACTATTTTTCTTTTTATTTTTAATTTGATAAACTATAACTAATTATCATTACAAAATCAAAATTGTACAATTTTTGTTTTGGGAATCTATACTTCTGTGTTTTTTTATGTCGGGTGACCAGGTCTGAATTTGCTATTTGAGGGCAAATAATAACAAAAATCTGGACAAACTGGGACGTTAGAATCTTTCATATTGCAAAAAGAGTTAAAAAATAAAGAAATAAATGGCCTATGAGTCATTTGTTGAATTTTGAATATAGTCTGAAGCTGAGCCTTCCCTCACTCACTTACCTATCATTCCTGTTCTGGTTTTGAATGCACTTTCTTTCCAATATGACTTAGAAAACCATGGAGGATTTATTCATTTTAAATCAGGCGATTTTGTTTTATAAAAATGGATGCTTTAAAATCCAGACATTTTTGTAAAATCTGACCAGACATTCCCAGATGTCCTAAAAACTAGAACACGTCCGGGGAAATCCGAAATTCTGTTCACCCTACCTTTTTGTCATTTGTTCAACTTCTCTGAAATATGAATTTTGTCAAGCATGTCCTCACTCTAGTTTGATATTTATCTATCAAACTTATATCATTGAGGCACTCCAGAACTAGTCTCCATTTAATTGGATTGTGTCAGTATGATAAATGAAACCAAAATGATCAAAGAGATGTGGCAATCAAAAAGAAATTTACAGTTTATTATATTCTTTCAGTGATAAATAGTAAATCATCCATGATTGTATTTAATAGTGCAGATTTAGATTCAGCATGTAATTGTGGAATAAATGCTTGTTGGGGATATCAAGGCATGGTAATTATTTAATACACAATAATGCAAAAACATACTTTTTATATGTAATTTATTTATAGTTACCGTGGTCAGTTAATACTGTGCTGGTTCAGGAAGATGTTTTTGAAACTTTTGTTAATAAATTGAAACATAGGCTATCCTCAATAAAGATGAGTTTAGCCGTCAACCAACTATCTGATGTTTCTTATCCAAAAATATTGAATTCCAAAAACCAATCAATACAACAGAGATTGGAAATACTTGTAAATACAGCAAAGGCTGATGGAATTGAAGTTTTCCAAGCCAAAAATAATGATTCAACAAATACTGAACCATTCTATCCTACATTGTTAATTGGTCAGAAATTATTTAGTAGTAGTCGTGTAGTAACTGAAGATGACAATTTACCAGTACTAACAGTAGTTGCATTTCGTAACACCAATGAAGGAATAAGTTTAATGAATAATACCAGGTTTGGGTTTGGTGCATCTGTGTGGACTGAAAATATTAGTTTAGCAAATGAAGTTATAGGAAAGCTGAATGTAAGTAATATCATAGTATACAGGGTGATTCTGAAATAAAGGGTATCCCTTTAATAGGCAATAAGTAAGGCTAAAAGAAGACAAAAAATGAAAACACGAAGTGGTTCTGTTAAAGTTGAAAATTTTGACAATTTTCCTAAATATTAAAAACTGAAGCCGTCTCTGGTTAGAAAAAGAAAAGTGTTTCTTGTATTCTTGCCTTCGGATTAAAAATTGAAAGTTAAGGAGATTTACGATGTTTGAAAACTATTGTAGTGCAAGAATGAAAATTTACCAGATATTCCTATTTTCTTGGAACTAACGCAGGTGTAGTAGCACAATAAACAATAAATTCCATCATAAGCTACCCCCTAGACATTTTACAACTTTTCCTTCTTAAATCTGAAGTTGAGGAGATTAAAAAAATTGCAATAGCCAGCCCGAAATATGTTTAACATGCAGGGTTGTTGAAATGCAATTAGTGAAAAAATAATAACATAATTTATGTCACGAACAATTAAACTCCAGTCTCACAAGCAACATTTTAATCCCTTATTATTATTTAGTCACTTGAATAGAAAACATTTTAAATGATAATGGATACACATACTACTTAAATGAAACATGCGTATGGAAGGTACTACTAACTATCGCCTCCATGTGTAATTTAATTCAATACATTCAACCAATTTTTATTTATGTAGCATAATGTTTATTGAAGTTTTTGGTTCTTCGGAATTTTACAGAAACAACCATTAACAGTAAAATTTTAATATTTTTCCATTTACAGATTAAAAAGTAAAAGTTATAAACATGCCCACTGGTTATTTATGGCATTGTAGAAACCTGAAAAACTATTATACCCCTCACATAAATAGCAAGAGCTACCTGCCAATGACAAGGAGAATCAGTCAACCCCTATCGATTTTTGCTTAAGTAAAAGTAGAGAGCAGGACCGACTTGGCCTAGCGATTAAATTTCAATCGTAGTTTTCTTGGAAACTATACAATTTTTACCTACCGGTTTTTATCGCAAATGTATGTACTATCACACCGCTATCCACCTTTAAGAGACTACCCTTTATTTCGGAATCACCCTGTATACAGGGTGATTCACAACTAGTAGTAAGAATTTCAATAGCATATTGTGATGAGCTAACAGGATAAATTTGTGGTGACTAGATATGTATTTTTTTCAAACGAAACCTATAATTGATTTTGGATAGTTATTAACGTCAGAGTTAACTCAGGAAACATCATGAAGACGCTTTATGATCCTCATGATCATGTACATAATTTAGCATACACATATAACAAAATAGCATCAAAAAAGATCTCGTAATAATTTTCAAAACAGCAGGACATCAATGTAAAAAATTGATCAGTCAACATTTTAATTTATTCCTTTATTTCTGTTATTACATCATTGCATTACTTAAATTTTAACCTTGTAGGTTGCCAATATTTGGCTTAATAATCATGGACACTTTACAGCAGCTACTTCATTTACACCTTATAAGCAAAGTGGAACAGGTTACTTTGGTGGAGAAGAAGGTAATTAAAAGTCAATTATTCCAAAAAGGTATCTTTATGTCATACTTACTTACTTCCAGGTTTTCGTGAATATACAACTATAAATACCTTCAGCACTGTAAATAAAGATATTTCTGAAAAACCTCAAACAGTGAAGTAACAGTTGATTTAACTGGAAATCTTTGATATCTAATATTTTATAAATTTTACAGAGCAAACTTAGATGGAATTATTGCAACTGCAAAGAAAGGACATGAAGAATGGAATAAAATGACTTGTTTGATGAGAAGCCAGTTTTTGCGAAAAACATTTGATGATATAAACTCTAAAATTGAGCTTTCATGGTAAGATACATTTAATCAGTTGCTATTCAAACAATGAATCTTATAATCATTCAAATGTTTATTATAGAAAAGCTAATTGTATGTTTACTAAAAACTAATTACAGAATATTTTGCAATTAGTAGAATTTGTGCTTTGTCAAAAACGATAACTGTACATCATATACCACTTTTAATATTTTAAATAGCACACCATCACTTGAAGTATATCATTCCAAAAGGAATAACAAAAATAATCTTCTGATACAAACATTTTCTTCATACAAATCTTGAAATCTAAAAATAACAAAATACAAATACAAGTAAACTTTTTCTATTTGTATAATGTGAACTGAATTATGAGTTGAATTTCCAAGTTGATACTGGCCCAGTTTCTACTCTCTTTTCACTAACTAATGAAGCTTCTTTAAAAATTTAAAGAAGTATAGTTTTAACTGATCTTAACAAGAAGAGAAAGGACAAAATTTAAATTTAATGACGAGAGCAGAAACTGCTGTCTTTAAAGAAATTGTTTATGTCTTACTGTTCACTCAGTATTACTTTTAAACACTGTTTTGATTTTTTATTTAAAAACATCAAATAAAGAATGTTCATTATTTTGTATCCAACATGTCAGTATTAAAAGCATATTATTTAATTACTAAGATAACACTGTTAGTTTTTGCCAGCAAAAAAAAAGCTGTGTTACAACTTCAGATAAAATCAACTGATTTGAATTTTGTTAGCACGTAAAGGATGTCCTAGTACTTCCTTTACAGTAACATATCCTAAATATCAATGTGATATTCAAGATTTTGAGGTTAGGTATGTTGAAGCAAATGCAATAGAATTTGTGATTGAGTTAATTATAATCATCTCCTCCATAAGTACATATTCATTTATACAATGAAGCTTGAATCGTTTTTGGAGAACTATCCTGTACAAAACAAATGAAATTATAATACCTATATTAATAAAACAATTTTTTGCAGCAAAATCTTTGATACTCCTAATCAATTTCTAGAAGATTGGACTACAGCAATTTATGAAGGATCAGTACAAATAAATAATAACTTAGGAAGCGTATCAGTACAGAAACCTTATGAACTAAGAACTTTTAAAGAAGCTGTGGGAGTAGTAGTCATTGAAGATGATAGTTTCCAATTTCTTGATGTAATTGTGGGTGCTTTACTGCTGGGAAATTCCATTATTATCCTGAATTTCAATTCTAAATATTCAAAATTTCTTGAAGAGATTGGTAAACGGTTATTAGCATGTAATGTACCAAAAGGTGTATTCAGTACCATTCTAAACTGTGGTGAAGATATATTTAATGATCTTAAGGCATACACAGAATTAAGTACATACTTTACTGCATTCCACAAATCACTCAACAAGTTCAAATTCAAGGATCACAAACGTATATATTCTAAAGGAGAAGACTGGTTGAAAATATTAACGGCAACAACAAAAACTAAAAATATATGGTCCAATATTGGAGATTCTGTTTTATAGAGTTGAGTGTTTGTGTTAAAAGAAACTTTTTATATTATTGTTATAATATGAAAAATAGTTTCATTTTTTTTATAAATCTATTTTGTGAATTATCTGAATGAAATAAAAGTTTTGGATTCGTGTACATTTATAGTGCTTATAGTGCATCGAACAATCCTATTAAAATATATTTTCCTAAAATATTGTCGTCCAAGAAAAAAGTTAAATGAAATATGCCATCACATAAATAAAGGAGTAATAAAGATCATTAACCTGAAACACAGTATTACAGATTATTGTGAACAATTTAGAAATCCAATATTTTCTGCAAAGCAAAAAACAAAAAATAAAAGAAATCAACTCTAGCAAGCAGCACTTGCTATTCAGAAGTAAAAGCATAACATAAACATAACTAATGTAGTAACTAAGGGAAATTAATGTGATACCTTATTGAATATCTTTGATTTCTAAGAACTATCAAAACAGTGAAATTTCAAAATAACTGAAAATTGAAATACAACTTTTGGGTTGTTTAGTTATAGTCGTTATAAAATGAAACTTAGTTTACACTCCTGAAGTTTGTATCTTATTCCCTCCTGACTCAATTAGTTAACTAGAAAAGCTAGGGTGGCAAACATAACTGGGTGTTTAACAACATTTAGTCTGGAAAATAAAAAAAAGCAAACTTTACAAGGAAAGTAATAGTGCCAGCGGCAGATTTGAAGGGGGCTTACAAAAATTATGATCTGGTGGGGGGGGGGGGGGGCTGTAATCCATATAGCTTCCTCGTACATCCTCCACTGCTTGTGATCTCGTAAGAAAACACTGAGATCCTAATAGTTGCTATTAAGAATTCGGTGTAATAAAGTAACTTATTTCACATAATCATATCAGTAGTTGCAAAATTTGAGTTTTATCCACAAATCAAAAAGGCTGTGTCTTTGTTTCCACAAATGTGCTAGACTTATAACACAACAGTTAGATAGTTCATGGTTATTTAGTGAGTCAAAATTTAGAATTTGTTTAAATATTTACAAATATGTTTCATACTTATGTTATTAAAAATAATTGGCTGGTATAGGGATGTAGCACAAATGGATGTGGCATCATCGGTGGGGAAACAACAACATTTGTTGTGGTTTGTTATTAAATGCTATTTTCATGTAGTTTTCAACAGATACAACAATGAATAAAAGTCAAAAGTGTTGTGCTGTATTGTCAACTGCCATAGTTACCAAGGTGCCCAAAAAATATAAAACGGTCTTGGTTTATTGTAAAGTGTTCGCAATATTTCACGCATCCCCAATTACTAAAACTGTATCAATAATTTATTATAATGTTGCAGTGAACCTGATAATAGACCGTGAGAACTCAAGGAAAATGTAACATGTGAGAGTAAATCTGTAAACAAAAGCAATTTACAAATGTACAGTGTGGTCTGATTTCGATGGGATTAAACGGGTAACTTTCTTATTAGCACAGATAAATGAAAACGGCTTAGGTACTCGTGACCTCTTTTTTTATGCATTTTCCATTACCGTTGCCAGAAATAAGCTGCCGTCTTTTGTTTTTTCCCCAGAGAGAAAAAGTGAAATTTGGTCGATTTATTCAATTTGCTGTAACTTCTTAGTTTTTGAAGCTAAAACAAAATCATTTTAGCATTGTTGAGGCACTTTTTAACGTAGAATTCAATGCAGTCAGTCGTTTTTCTCTAGCCCTTTCCATAACTGAACTGTAACTCAAAGTTGAATTTTTTAAATGGAAAGTATAGTTGTAGATGGATATTTATAAATTTTGTTTCAAACATCCCCACAAAAAGAAATTCAACGGATTTAAGTCGGGTGAGTGTGCTGGCCATTTTATGGGTCTCTGCGTCCCCATCCAGTTATATATATTTTAAAGCCATGATCAACTATACTTTCCATTTAAAAAATTCAACTATGAGTTACAGTGCAGTTATGGAAGGGGCTAGAGAAAAACGACTGACGGCATTGAATTTTACGTTAAAAAGTGGCTCAACAATACTAAAATGATTTTGTTCTAGCTTCGGAAATAAAGAAGTTACAGCAAATTGAAGGAATCGGCCATTTTTCGCTTTTTCTCTGGGGTGTACCGGTTTGTAATTGTACTTACTTCTATTTCAAGTAACAAAATAATAATGTAAATTCAAGAAATCCACATTATCCAACAAATATTTAATAGCAAAATGCCGATAACAATGCACTTTTGCACTTCATCTTGCATACCGTACAAAAGAAGAACTTCTACAAATACAGCGACGCTCGCGAATATTACCGAAAATGAACGAACGACGCTTATAAAATAAAATGTTTCATTAATAATGTACATCTGTGTTCATAGCGGCGGAAAACCGTTGCAATGTCACACATGTGAGCATTATGTACATTTGCAGATAAAAGCAGTGTAAAAAATGCACGCTCTTGTTCATAGTGGTGATAAACCCTTTCAATGTAACACACGTGAATGCAAATTTGAACAGAAAAACAACCATTTTAATGTCACATACATATGTGCCGGTAAATTTACACAGAAACATCATTTGTAAAAGCATGTCTGTTTTAATTAATTAAAGGATTTTTCCCTTAGGTTCATGGTGATATTTAATGGATAAGAACCCAAAATGTATTTGTTTATCCAGTTCTAAAGTTACTGACGAGAAAACGAAATCTTTTTAGTGGCTTCTTCAAACGAACCTGGTATTTTTTTTTTTTGAAAAATAAAAACCACGAAAATTATCTAGGGTAAAAAACTGCAAAAACTTGATATAAACAATTTTCTTTTAATTAAAAGAAAAGATCGATTTGGATCGATTACACAACATATGCTGCAAACAACTATTTGTTTCCCTTCCAAATTACATTGATTTAGCCACCTTAGGGGAGTATCCAACATCGTTAATTCTAAATTATTTATTTGGGTTTAATAACGCAAAAAATATAACCTTTATTTAGAACAGAACGATATCTGTCAAAACACATTTGAAGGGGCGGATGGATAAAGGTGCTGTGTGACATTTTTCCGTTTTTTGAGATTTCAGTGTGAATAAAGATGTTATGATGTGTTTTAGTAACCTATGGTATACCGTTTCTAGTCAGTCAAGCACTACCTAATTCCGATATAAGATATGAAGCACATAAAGGTGCTACGTAACACAATTCTTGCGTAAATAGTGTGAATAAAGAGGCTAACATCACAATTCAAAAATGTCACATAGCACCTTTATTATCCATCCACCCTAGCTACTAACCTATTAGCCCTATGTTTGGTAAGGTACAACGCCCCACAAAAGAGAATGGACAGAGCTAAGTGCCAGTTGCGTAGGCAACCGATTCTGCATCACCATTACTTTCAAGCCAAGGCAAGTTCTCTGCAGGGCGCCTGTCGCAATTAGTTCCGTTTCATTGAATCTTTACCTAAGCAGCACCCGAAATTGTTATTTTCAGTTTTTAAATAAAATTTAGGCATGAAAGCTAAATATTTGTATGCATTCTTTACAAGAAATAAATACGGTTAATTAATGACCCAAGAAGAGAAACGAATATTTCGTTAATAAGTTTTATTTGTTTACATTTGTAACTTATTTAAATAAATAAAATTACGGTTGACTAAGGTGTTATTAAATCTAGCCTCAGCTCTTGCAAGTTATTAGTAAATGTTGATATACTTTGACAAAAAGTGCTCAGAATAAATCACGAATTGCTGGCAGAAGGAAAACGCCCTCTCAGAATTAAACAGAATATTCTCCTATGGGTTTTATAATACACATCTTTTAGAGCTTCAAGTTAAAATTAATGCCTTCTTCACTAAAACTTTATGGAAGTTAATTGACAATAAAATCTAAAGATTAGTGTTAATTAAAAAATGTTCTAATTCACACAATCTTTTGGACCAATTCAGTAATTATTAACTTAAGTCTTAACAGTATTCCTTCTTTGAAAAGGATGCACACAAATGTTTAGCTTTCACGTCTAGATTTTATTTAAAAATCAAAAATATCTTAGGTAAAGATTTAATAAAGCGGAAGTAATTGCGACAGGTGTTTTGCAGATCCTGTCTTGGCCTGAAAGTAATGGCAATGTTGTAGAATGGGTTACCTACACAACTAAATACTTTCGAACTGGTTATAGCCCTGTCCATTTTCTTTTTTGGGGCAGTGTACTTCTGACAGCTATTTTTACTCGGGATCGTATCTTGTTCCCGCCACTTAAATAAAAATCCAGATTTGAGTGACAAGAACAAGAGACGATTTCGAGGAAAACAGCTGTCAGAGGTACCTTACCGAACGCAGGATAGGGCTACTAGGGCTGTGCATTGTACTTATAATCAATACAATACACATCAGAGTGTTTCGAAATAACACCGACAACGCTTAACCACTGATTCTGGGGAACAAATGACGACGATTCATCAAAAAAAGGTTAGGTAAAAAGTTTCTCGTTTTTGAGTTATTTTATAAGCTGTCAAAGTCCACACAATTTTTTCTTAATTTTTTAACTGCGTCTCATTCAATCTATCGATCTTAATGAAATTTGGTGTACTGGCTTGTTGAGTTAAGATGATCTTTTTCCTGAAATATCGATGAAATTAATAATTTAGAACACAGAGTTTTAAACGCACACTTCTCTTTAAAGGCTTAGAACTGTTTCTATGGACAAAATTTTTTGAGCACTATTATATAAAAGTTTACTTAATCTGTAAGAAAATTCATCTATTGCAATTTTTTCGTAAACTCAACCGTTTTCGAAAAAATAAACTTTTTTGAATGCTGGAAAAATCGTTACTAATCTCGTTACATGAATTCAGAAAATTATATCTAAAGAAGAGACGATTGCATGATATTCAGTGCGTAATGGTCTGTAATAGTAAGTCAGCTTTTGGAGATTGAATAGGGAATATGGCCGCTTTATTTGTTTTCTCAACAAAAAATAGAGTTCTTCATCGTAATTAGTTTCTGCCTGCAAACAAAACCATTCGATGAATTAAGTTAAAATAAAAATTTCTGTACTATGCAATTATCCTGTTTTAGTACTGCAACTTCAACGTTGTTCAATGTTTTGCAGTTTTACTTTATAACACAATATCTCTTCGGAAAGACATGGTTGGGGTTAGCTGAGACTCATTCATGTGTTATAAGAAAAATGCAATTGCTGTTAAATTATTTTCCGGGGTGCCTAAATATATAAAAGACTACGAAACTTTCAGTCAGCTGCTGCATCATTTGATGTAAAACTTCTCACACTGACAAGTCCTGTTCGTTATTGCTAGCTGCTGGTTTGATGTATTTGATGCTGTTTATGAATGCCCGGTAAAACATTTTAAAAACTTCCTTGGCTTTTAATAGACGAAAAGCGTCCACTCAAAGTTAAGCTTGTCTAAAGTTTCGATATTTCATTAGCAAAGTATTCAAAATTTTCGTAATAATAGCAGTAACGTTTTCCATTAAAGTTGTTAATTGACACAAAGTCAAGGTTTGGCGAAGTTATCTTGGTTCAGCACGAAGCAACAAATGAATATTCACACGTATTTTAATTCTGGGCCTCTATAACCTAACGGATCCTAAAGTATAAAGACGCGCTCAATAAACTTCAGAACAGAGATATCATTTTATTCACCACACTGACAACAACTGTGACAGATTAACCGACCTAAAATCTAAAATATAGAATTGTACATTCAATAAACACCCGAAAGAAGTAGAATCCAAGATCACGTAATGGACAGAATAAAAGTTCGCACCAAGCGTGAAATATCTTAAACAAGATTGACTGAGTACATTTAAATCATAAGAATATTCTGCTACTACTAGCAAACAACAATTTGCGCTTATGGAAGTACAGAAGCAGTTCCATTAGTTGACATATTAAATCTTTAATGCATTCGCAAATGCTGGTTCTTAAAAGAAACTTGCATATACACTGATGAAACATAAAACAATTTGATTTATACTACAAATACAACGGACACTTAACAGCAGGATTGGTCTTAGAACCTACGGGGCAGTTAAAATCTCTTGCAAAATAGGGATTATTAAATTTAGACACTAAACTAACGTTTGAATAAAAATGTACATCGTTATATAAGGGATAATAGTCTATAAGCAAAGTTGGAACATGACAATAGGTCCCTGCAATCCAAAATAGTTGACGCGATGTATAACTCGTGCCTGGAAGTTTCTCTTCCTCATTATTTTGTACCCACTTTTCGTATGCCATATAAGAGGGTTTCTCTGCAGCAGATGCATATAAGGCACTTTGAATCTAAAACAAATGGATGTTGTAAACACGATTATCATAATTTTCTAAAATAAAAGGCCTTGCATAGTACTACTATATACTTGAACTATTTTACTGTTTATTTTTTAAAAGTTGGTATATTACCTCCAATTGATAGTGGTCAGGCAAGTTGTATTTCTGCGTTTGATTCTTGATACATTTCATTAATCTGTCAGTTGAATTTTTGGTTTGTTGGGTCAAACCAAAATCGTGATCATACTGAAATAATGATTTTGCAAAATATGTTCGGAAAAATGCTCCAATTAATGAGAACTTGAAGTACCTTGGCGTGTCACTTTGTACATAATAAGAAAACTCGGTTTGTACAACTGATAACATATTAAAATCAAATAACATAACATTTAGTATTACAAGACCTGTTCTTACTAAATATATTTTCCGCTTTATCATAGTATAATGGAGAAGAACTTTTGGATTCGAGGTATATTCTGCTCATTGTATTGTTGCTAGCTGGTACAGTAATTTGTCTGAATCTTATTGTTTGAAAGTTTCTATTAGCTTGTGCTAGATAATCTAAGAAATTGTCACCAATTCTTTCTACCTGTTGAATATATATTTTGTGCTTAAATGAATTATAGAACATACATAAATATCTAGCTATCGAGAATAGTTACCAGATCAACGTCCATATCGTCTAGAATTTTATCATTTAAGTAATCCCCTGGCAATCCGTAAATTAAAATAAGCTTCTTGACGTTTTCCATTGTTATTTCTTTGTCCTTTCCATTCATCCAATTACTTTTTCTGAAGAGACTCAGAAATTCAGATTTAATATCTGAAAAAATTTTTTGCATCTCTTGTCTTTCTTCTGCTGGTAATAGGTTTCTAGTGTTTATTACTTCTATGGGACTTAATATAAATCTGAAATAATATAGACTAGTAGCTTTAATTCATTCAAAATGAAGAGTAAACCTTTTATCGGTTTCTTCTAAGCAAAATTCTTCTCTTGTACTATTAGTGCTGTATTTCATAATATTTTGAATTCTCTTTGGTAGGTATGGTAACTGCATTTGAATAACTTTCCATATCATGTAATTTCCTACTGTTCTAAGATTTATAAGAAAACATGTGTTTGTTAACTACTGTACAATACTGATTTGTACAAAAGGAATTTTAAATAATAGTACCTTCCTGATGTAGTTGAAAAATAATTAATCCAAATGCTTACTAAGTGTGGATCTGGAATTGATACATAATCTTTCGTAGAAACTGCAATCTGCGGTCCTAACAGTTTGTTTAGAAATTCTAACCAGTTAAATGGTGCCTTATTATACAATTGGTCATATTCTTTCTGAAATTGCTCAATTGTATACTTCTCTGGAGATTTGGGTCCAAAGTACTGAAATTATCAACTGGTAGAAAAACAACATTTTTTTCAGATTCGTTCTTAAATATACCGAAATTCGTTGCCAGAAATCATAAACTTCCCTCATTTCTCGCTCAGCTAAATTCTGATCTATAGCACCAAAAAGGTTCGCTATTTTCACCATAATCCCAACAGCCTCATTTTTTGAATTCTTTCGTATAATTTCATCTTCATCTATTAGTTTATCTGGTATTGTAATCTGAAATAGTGATCATTATAATTTATCTAAAGTTGTTACTTTAATGTTGATATTCATGCCTCTAAGTAATATTTTTCTTTGTTTTCTAATTTTCGCGTTACATCTACATTAATAAAAACTGAAAATGGATATCCCAGTTCTCTCAATTTGTAAGTTGCTTGAACCCAATCAAATTTACTATTATCATGGTTAAGAACAGGCCAACCACCTACGCTTTCAATTGTATCTTTTATACTTGCCAAACCATCTTTTTCTATATCTTCTGTATTCAAACATTTTTGAAACAACTCTTTTGCAGTTTTCACCATTTTATGTTCGCTGTCTTTTATTTCTTCTTTATACAATTTCAAATAATTCCGATTTACAGTTTCGTTCGCTTCAACATAGAAATTCTTTCGGCTGCTGTCTTTTAAAACGTTTCCACACACGAATTGATAAAAATTATCACAAGGATCAATATCTAGATTCATTCCTCTTTTTAATTTATTTGTTTGTCGTATACAAAACTCGGTGTTGCAGAAACCTGAAATATTTTTATTATTTTTTTATTTGTATTTGAAACAGTTTTACCTGCTCCGGATTTAATGAACACCACCAGCAATATTATAACCATCAATAGCAGAAACGTTAGGATAATAATGGTTAACGCGATTTTTAATTTTGAACAATGCGTCCAGCATTTTTTATTTGATAAGTCTTCATTACTGCAAAACAACAAATTTAAAAAAGGAAATCTCGAGTTGACGCAGTTGACGAGTTAAACTTACTTGAAAAGCGGCATCGTTAATAGCTTTCGCTAGAAGTTTCTAAGACATACTGCTAGTTCTCGTGATGCGACGTGTATATTAGTTATGTAATAGATTATTTTTAATATCGTAGTATCAACAAAATTTGTTTTCTGAAGTAACATAAGTTTATAGATTCTCTCAATATCTTATGTTGCGTAAATGGCTGCTGTGTATCTCAAACACTCCCACTGCGCTGCGTTGTATAAGACGTTTACTAGAATTAAGATTGTTTAGGTTCAAAATTGAGGTTAAAGGAAAGAGTAACAATAATCTAAATATTTTTTTGTTTTTTGAAGAACGGCCGAGTTTAATTTCCATTTTACCCAACGATATTTCTAGAACAATGTTTCTGATGTCAAGACTTGTGTTTGTTATCTGAACACTGCTGTCACGAAGTTTTAAACAGGAATTGCTGATCAAATGTGTTTCTAAAGACTATATGGCGGCCACTCACTACTTTAAAAAATTAGTTTCCAGCAGGGCCATATTATCCAACAGGCTAACTAAGCTATAGCCTAGGGCGCGCGAAAAAAATAGGCGCCGCGCAGCACCGTGTTATATCATACTGTTAATATTCATCATGTTATGTTATCCAAGATACACACATTTCTATCTAAATAAAAACAAAAACACCACATTTATTTTTTCCAACTAATTTGGAAGTTTTGTAAAAAATACTCTTATTGTAAGTTGTACAAAATTATTTTATTGTAGGGTAGATTTCCACAGCTGATCTTTTTTAGACGATCACGTTCAGCATTCGTCAACGCAACCGTCATAAAATTTTATAACATGCAATTTAACAGTTGCAGTCCTTTTACTGCAGATTTGTAAATGTCGGGCGAATTCTAAAAAAACGTAGTACCGAGAGGATTTAAGATGGGAATTTTTACAATTCCGCATAAAACCCTGGTTATTTTATAAAAGGTTGCCAACCGTAAACTTTTACTTTCCGGGAATGAACATTTGGCTTTTACAATTCGATCCCTATATAACGCAGAGTCTAAATTTTTTTTCTAAAATTTAATAGATTACATAATTAAGAATCCGTTTGTACAAGAAATTTCAAAAATGGATTTTGAAAAATCTAATAGAAATACAGGGTCGCTAAAAAGTATGGAAACACTCTACCCCGAAAAAAACCCTAAGAGATAGACAAATGAAATTTGAAGAGTTTAAAGTAGGTATTTTTTGCCATGTTTTGCGAAGGTAACTAAAAACAAATCTTCAATTGTTTTTTCGTACGGCCGCCATATTGAATTTTTTTAAATGGAACGCTCTATATATGACCTCATATTTAGATAGAGATTTGCAAGACAAATTCAATGATATAGAGTTGCTCTACTTATCTTGAAAGGTTTTAGAGATAATTGATATTCTTTTGTCAGGGGTTTCCCTATTAAAAAGTATGGAAACACGCTGTTCCTGCAAAAACGGTAAGAGATATATCGCAAATTATTTAACAAGACTAGTCTAATCTCCATTGTGATAGGATTTAACGACTGGAGAAATATCTACAGAATTGAATTGAATTGAATTTTTTTAAATGGAACGCTCTATATATGACCTCATATTTAGATAGAGATTTGCAAGACAAATTCAATGATATAGAGTTGCTCTACTTATCTTGAAAGGTTTTAGAGATAATTGATATTCTTTTGTCAGGGGTTTCCCTATTAAAAAGTATGGAAACACGCTGTTCCTGCAAAAACGGTAAGAGATATATCGCAAATTATTTAACAAGACTAGTCTAATCTCCATTGTGATAGGATTTAACGACTGGAGAAATATCTACAGAATT
>VTPC01000531.1:37563-77582 GCA_011009095.1 Ignelater luminosus
TCGGAACACGGAAGCTCATCTGAACACTGCGAATTTGCGAAGGCTTATCCTGTGCGATCCAATACGTTAGGTAAAATAGATACAGAAGTTCATAAACAATATCTTGAAGAAAGAGATTATTGGGTTAACATTCTTAACGAGTAGTAGCAGTTATAAAATTTTTGACATTCTGCGAGTTAGCATTCAGAGGCACAACTGAAAGAGTCTAACACGGAACAAAACCGCGCTTTATAATAGTTACGATGCTTTTAAAGAAGCACTGGAAGTTATTGTAGCAGATTTAGTGCACAATCACCTAAAACAAAAGTAGAGAGTAAGGGTGTTTTGCAAAAAATACTAAACTTGGAGACTGGCGTTATGCTGTCGTTCTGGAAAGATGTCTTAATTCAGTTTCATAAAGTAAGTCAGTTTTTGCAAAATCAGAATATGGATGTACTAACAGCTATCCAGTGGTACGAATCTTTAATTAGCTTTGTGGAAAATATTGGGCAAAATTTTGACAAATATGAAGAAGATGGTAAAATATTAATAAAATGTTGTGATTTTGGTCTAGATACAAAACGAAGGAAAAAAAGAAAATTACTACCAGGAGAAGGTCATGATGAAGACACTGTTTTTGATGGTAGAGGGATATGCAAGTGAACATGTATTACATGGTAATAGACAATATTGTATTTAAACTTCAAAAACGAAAAAATGCGTACAGTGAAATCAATTAATGCTTTTGTTTTCTTACAGAGTTTAGTAGATACTGAAGACGATGTGATTAAAGGAAAATGCAGACAACTTCAAAGCATTTATATCGAGGATTTGGACTGTAACTTTGAGAACGAGTGTATACAATTTAAATATTTCATTAAAGCACTAGATCTACAAGAAACTGTAATGGAAAAACCTCTAAACTCATAACATGTCTACAGACAATCCGAAACAAAAATCTAACCTGTACTTATCCAAATATGGATATAATGTTAAAAATCTATTTATGCATTTCAGTTGCAAATTTTACGGGAGAACGATCTTTTTCCACACTAAAACGGGTAAAAAGTTACCTACAAAACTCATGGCAAAACTGATGATCTCTCCATCTTATCAATAGAATCAGATGTAATAAAAACATATAACTTTGAAAATATCATTCAAAGATTTTCAAGTGTTAAATGCCGAAAGATACATTTTTGCACGACTGCCTATAAAGTTGGTGCTTTACAACTCGTTGCCAATGTTAAAAGTTGACAATTATATATATATCGATGTCGTAAAAAATCATTATACGTTTCTATGATCTTGGCCAACTTCATTTTTTAATCTACCATCAATGATTTTTCTTTATTATTTTCTTTAAAATAAGGTCGTGCAAAATAGATATTTATGTTACTAGTACATAATGCAGGACTTTATTGAACGAGCCCAGTTTATGGCTGAGCGAGCGGGGCCATAATCAAAGGCGAGTCAATAAAGTCATATTATGTACGAGTAATATACATTATTTTATGTTCTACTGCTTTGATCTTTGTTATTCAAAGTTATTCTAGTGCAAAGCGTCTTTTTTGAACTCGTAGGGTTTATGGTACTCGTTTTCGTCCGTACCATAAAGTTCCTACTCGTTGAAAAACCTCACTTTACACTCTCGTTATATAAATAACTATTTTAATAATAAGTAAATGTAATAAAAAATACAATTATATTTTTATGACATGTTTTATTTCACATGGTGGAAAGATTGCAACAGATATTCCACCTAGATATACCTATTGTGTCTAGAAGATAGATCTCTTTCTACGGATTCCTGATGGTTTCCCTAAATCAGGAAGTGTATTATTTACTCTACAACAGTTAGGGAGTGCAATGTTTCTGCTTTTTTTCAGCTTGTTGCATACAGGGTGAGTCATAATTAGATGTAAAAAATTGAAGATTCTTTAATCCAAAGTAAAGGAATTAATCGAGTACCTATACCCTAGTACCAAAATGCTTTCTTAAAGAGATCCAGGGTGCTGAAGAATTTCTTTATTTCGTGTAAAATGACGATATCATCCCTGCAGGCGGATGAAGGTGGGCATTTTGAAGATTTGCTATAATTGCTAATACCACTGCTTAGTTTCTTCTTAATTTTGTTATGGTACTAAAATATATTCAGTTATTCCTTTATTTCGGACTAAAGCAATTTCAATTTTCTTCACTTTATTATGACTTACCCTTTAGAAAATTCGTAACCAATATAAGCCCCACACAAAACAATCAAAACAACTATTAGCTATCCTGTACTCATCAGATATTCTAGTAGTAAACTGTTTCATGTCGTAACCATTTTAAGTAGTTTCGTTTCAAAATGTTTTTCCCACTGCTCACTTATTCAGTCCTACCGGTTTGTCTAAAGAATGTTCTGATCGACCTAAAACAAGAAGGTATGCGATCTTGTTTTAATCCTTTCTACGATGTTTTAAAACGATTCCAGGAAAGTGCTAGATGAAGATACTTAAATTGATATCGTTATATTCTATATATGCTTACTACAGCATTCGTTGTCTTATGCATAATTTATTAAATTACATCATTTGTGACTAGCTGTACGACTAAAGAGCTCAAACCAAAAAAAAGCAGTTGAACTGTAATACTTATATGACCGTCGTCAATGTGCAATTATATCTAAAAGAACATATCTTTAACAGTTTCTCTAGATGATCTACACAGTGCCTATTGAACTGTTCTTCGCATATAAAAGAATGCATGTATAATTAGCATCACGAAAATGTCTATCCATTTTTCTGCTACGTTGTTCTTCACTTTAAGAACTGTCTTTTAGAAACAACTAATTCGCGTTTAAAAATTTTTACGTTTCCTATATATGTAGTTTTGGGATAGTAGAAACCTTTCTACTGCTTTTGTATCGAGCATCCAAAGATACCTTTTGATACTTGATGTGAATCTTGCTATACTAGTAAAAAACTAAGAATTGCCACGGTTTCAGAACCCCAAGACAGCTTTTACTGAAAAACCAGAAGTCAAAACAGTTAACTAGAGTAGAGCAAACTTTGAGGCATAATAGAAAGTCATTTTCTCCTTCGTGAAGTTCTGTATTGATTTGGTCGACATATTTGTGATGTATCATATCATAACCAGTTATAAGTATTAATACGAGGTTGCTTTTTTAAATTCGCAGCCTAATTAAGAAGGAAACATATTACAACTGTAAAAATATTTTTATTTTTCAACCTAAAAGATTAATACATTTGGTCCAACGCTTTTCTAACTTTTGCAAATCACTTTAAAAAAATTCTTCCGTGACCTCTTCAAAAAACGTGTTAACAGCTTCTACGACTTCATTATCTAACTCATAGGGTCTCCCAGCAATAGTAGATTTCAGTTTTGAAAACAAAGAATAATCGCTAGGAGCCAGATCCGGCGAGTACGATGGATGCGCTAGTAATTCAAAACCGCATTCAGCCGCAGCAGACATTGCAAAATAGGTCGTGAACTGGTGCGTTATCCTGTAACAATAACACACCTTTCCATAGTTTTCCTCTGTGTTTACTCTTAATTTCTTGGCGCAATCTGCAAAGAAGGAAAGCATAGTAATTGCCAGTAATCAATCAACGAGATTCCCTTACAATCCCAAAAGACTGTGGCCATAATCTTTCCGGCAGATGGAACTGTCTTGAACTTCTTGGGTGGTGGTAAACCACGACGATGTTATTCTTTCGACTGCCCATGTTTCATCCACAGTTACTAATCGAGTCAAGAAATTTTCAGAATCTGCCTGGAAACGGACTAGACGTTGTTGTGAAATGCTTAAACGTGTTTGTTTGCTCTCGGGTGAAAGCATTCAGGGAAGCCAGCGTGCTGAAATTTCTTTCATCCCTAATTCATGCACTAGGATTTTGTAAACACTGGTTTCACTTATCTTTGCAATGTGTGTAACCTGCTTTTTGACAAAACACTTTTAATCTAGTTAGCCTTGATGAGAAACAATTAGAAAAACACAAACAGATGATTAGGAAGAATTAAAAATACACTTAATTTATAACAAATGTTCGAAATGATCCTCATTTTCTTGGATACAGAGGTCGACTCTACGCAAAAAAATTAAACTAAACTCTTTGCAACACTTCCACATTGTTTCTTACTGCTTGCACAGCATCTCGCCTTCTGGCCTGTATCTCATTCTCAATAGTTATGGGCCTGGAATAAATATTGCTTTTCAGTGCGTCCCACAATAATGTGTGACAAATCTTCAGGTAAAGTAAGCGAGGCGGCCATTATACAGGTGCATCAGCTCCTCTTCCAATCCATTTATTGGGAAATTGTGCATGAAAATAAGTTCGAACATTCAGTGTAAAATGAGGGAGTGCTCCATCATGTAAAAACCACATATTAGCTCGAAAATCAAATGGCAAGTCATCCATTAGGTCTGGTAGGATATTTTGTAAAAAATTCAAATATGCTACTCCATTTAAGGGAGTAGGCATAATGACTAAACCTGTCGGAGACACGATTCCCTTGATGGTGTCGGAGACACCAACCCTTCTTGTAAAAACAAAGAGAGTATTGTTGAGATGATGTCAGATTTTTAATTGCTATTGTTTTGCGCGGTTCATATTTAGTACGTTGTTAAACGTTTGCGAGATTTATAGTAACTTGCGATGTTTGCTTTTGTATAATAAAGGTTAAACTTGAGAAAACGGGTAGTTTTGCTTTTGAGTTTTGACATTTTTGGCGACCGTGACAGGATTTTCGATAATTTCGCAAGTTGAAATAATATTGATAAGCTTTTACTTTGTATACAGTGGTTTGACCGAGCTTGTCTTGTGTTTTTACGAGTTGCCGCGTAAAAAGTTTAGTGTTGCTTGACCGAGTTTGTTTAAAAAAAAAAAAAAAAATGGAAGCCCTAAAAAAGGAAAGAAAAGTGAAACGCAGTGCCTTCACTAAGAGTGTCAAGAATTTAGAAGAGTTATTGGCAGCTGAAGAGAAGGAATGGCATTCGCTTGAAGTGACATGGGAGCTGATTAAAGAATATTACACAGCAGTCCAAGTAAGTGAAGAAAAGGTGTATGTAGCCCTTCAAGAAGCGGATGCGGATGAAAAGGTCCTAGAAGAGGAACTGGATGTCAAAGGCGAATATTATAAGACATATACTAGCGCGAGACTTCGAATCGAGGACCTGGAACGTCAGTTGCGAGGCGGGATGCAGCCAGTGGCGTGCGGTACGACAGTGGTCAGTGAAGTAAGTCAAAGCCGATACCAATTGCCGGATTCTCAAGGTAACAGAAAATTTAAATTACCAGTAATAGAATTTAAGCAGTTTGATGGGGACGTGAGGCATTGGCTCAGTTTCTGGGCCCAGTTCAAAAAGATACACGAAGATCTGGATATAGATTTGAACGACAAGATTTCGTACTTAATCCAGGCTACTCTACCGGGTAGTAGAGCAAGACAAGTTGTGGAAAGTTTCCCTGCAATGCAAGAGAACTACGAAAAAATTATAGACAGTTTAAAGTCCAGGTTTGGCAGGGAGGACTTGCAGATCGAAGTTTATGTTCGAGAGCTACTTAAACTTATTTTAGATAATGCTATTTCTCCGGGAAAAATAGACATTTCCACTTTGTACGATAAAATAGAGTGTCAGCTTCGGGCGCTGGAGACGCTAGGTGTTACAAAAAATAAGTGTGCCGCGATGCTGTTCCCCCTTATTGAATCTAGCCTACCGGAGCAGCTGTTGAGGGCCTGGCAGCGTTCTCCAGAGTACACAGGTGGACGCGGAAAATTTAATAACGACGATCCCAATCAGTCGCCTCTGGAGAAGCGTCTGGAGAGTTTGTTGTGCTTTTTGAAGAGAGAAGTTGAGGGAGAACAGAGAATCTTGCTCGCGTCGGAAAGTTTTGGACTGCGTTCTGTTGTTTCGAACGGTGGAAATAAAAATCCGGATAGAAATCGGCAACGACATATGCAGAAGACTTTTGAACAAAAGGTACCTACCGCGGCGGGTCTTGTGAATTGTAACGCTGTCGCCTGTATTTTTTGCCAAGGGTCACACGAGAGTGTGTTATGTTTTAAGGCGCAAGCATTTACTTTTGACCGTAAAAAAAGAATTGATCATGAAGAAAAAGGGTTGTTTTCGCTGTCTTGCGATGGGTCATCAAGCGAAACGTTGCCGAGCGCGTTTACAATGCGTGATTTGCGCTAAATCTCATGTGACATTAATGTGCCCAGAACTACCAGCCCACAAGCAAAATTCCTGTAAGTCAGATGAAAAAAGGGAGCCTGAGCAAACTGGTACGGAATTCGGTGAACCAGCCCTTGCAAACTACAGTTGTTCTCACGTTTTCCTACAAACTTTGCGTGTGCAAGTGAACGGTGGGAGTAGTGTTCGAGAAGTACGGGCTTTAATTGACACTGGTTCTCAGAGATCTTATATTTTAGCGTCTACTGCGCTGGATTTAGGTTGTACTTCCAAGGGCAAAGAAAGAATTATACATAGCCTGTTTGGTGGGGCTGAGACGATGCAAAACCACAATTGCTACCACATAAATGTAAGTAAGGATGATTACTATTGTAATGTTAAAGTACTTGACCAACCCTCGATATGTAATGCGGTCTCCCACATATTTTATGGTCCTTGGATAAACGAATTGGAAGAAGTTGGTATACGTTTGTCGGATACTAGTGGCTCAGATCCTATTGAACTTTTAATCGGTGCGGACTTTGCGGGAAAATTATATACCGGAAGAAGACACATTTTGAAAAACGGATTGGTAGCAGTAGAAACAACGTTGGGATGGACGCTGATGGGTCAAGTTCCCACTAGTAAACCAGATACTAGTACGACAATGACCGTTTTATCTCTTTTTGTGAAAGATGCATCAATTGCCAATCTGTGGGAGTTGGATTTGTTGGGAATCGCTGAACCCACAACCAAAAGGTCACGTCAAGAGATGGCAGATGCCGCAAAAGAATTGTTTCTACAGACAATCGAAGTAAATGGAGAGGGGCGTTATGAAGTTAGACTACCTTGGTTAGAAGGCCATCCTCCATTACCTGACAATTATAGTGTTTCGAAAAACAGATTGAGGACTACAATTAAGAAGGTGACAGACATGAAACGTCTCGAGGCGTATGATGCAGTATTTAGAGAATGGCTGGAAGAAGGCATTATAGAAGAGATCAAGCTTGATCAGTCCAAGGATAAATGCCACTATTTACCTCATCGGCCAGTTGTCAAGGAACATAGCTCAACGAAGATAAGACCAGTCTTCGACGCTTCCGCTCGTGAAAAAGACAGACCATCTCTAAATCATTGTCTCGAGAAAGGTGTCAATTTAATCGAGCTGATTCCAACGATTTTGTTGAGGTTCAGGGATCAAAAGATAGGCGTCGTGTCTGATATTCGCAAAGCTTTCTTACAAATAAGTTTACACGAAACAGACAGAGATTTTTTGCGATTTCTTTGGGTTAACGCAGATGGCGATGAGATAATCTATCGACACAAGCGAGTGGTATTTGGTGTGAACTGTAGTCCATTTCTCTTGGGAGCTACGATTGAGTACCATCTCTCTCAAGGCCTAAAACGATGTGAAGCCGAAGATGTCGACTGTTCTGTTGAAACCATATCACAATTACAGAAAAGCTTTTATGTTGACAACTGCGTGACTAGTGTGCCAAGTGAAGTGGTTCTCAAACGGTTTATTCGAGAATCCAATGCCATCATGAATCAAGGTTGTTTTGATCTCAGAGGATGGGAGTTCACTGATATTTCCAAGAAAAATGGGGAGTCATCAGTATTTGTTCTCGGGTTGAACTGGAATACCCAACGCGATACTTTGTCATTAGTTGAGAGCAACATCGAGAATGTTGAGTCTTTTAAAGAGTGTGTCACAAAAAGGGTTATTCTGTCGACCGCACAGAGGATATTTGATCCTATTGGTTTCACTTGTCCGACTACTCTTATACCTAAGTTATTGTTACAACGTATCTGGCAACAGCAATTATCATGGGATATGCCTGTTGACGAAGAGATCAAGTCGTCATTTTTGAAATGGCTGCGACAAGTCAGATGTTTGCTGTCAATCGAGATCCCCAGGTGGATCCGAAATGAGACTGGAATATCGCAGGATTCTAGTCTCCATCTCTTTTGCGATGCGAGTAAAAATGCCTATGCAGCGGTGGTATTTCTAAGAGTGTGCCATCAAGGAGAGGTGCACGTCAATTTGCTGCTAGCCAAAGCCCGAGTGGCACCGTTACGCGGAATGACGATACCACGGTTGGAATTACTTGCTGCGACTATTGGAGCAAGACTTTATGCCTCAGTTAAAGAAAGTTTAAATTTTGAGGGTAAGAGTTTCTTTTGGAGTGATTCGTCTACCGTCTTGTGCTGGATAGGAGGCTCGGAGGAGTGGGCACCTTTCGTTGGCAATCGAGTAAAGGAGATCAGGTCTCTAACAGATTGCAATAGTTGGCGTCACGTTCCCGGTGAGCTCAATCCCGCTGACCTACCTTCCAGAGGATGTTCTGGACTTCAACTACTCCAGTCAAGATGGTGGGAGGGCCCGGACTGGTTGTGTAGAGAACCAGCTCTTTGGCCACAGGAAACCGTCGAATATGACGAAGTTGAAATTAACAGAGAAAAGAGGAAAAGACCAGTGACGACTTTGATGGATCTTAGTTCAGATTATTGGCATCTCACTTATTTTTCGAAGTACACGCGAATTGTACGTATGGTAGCCTGGATATTCCGATTTGTCAACAACTTGAGAAAGAAGAAGATTTCTGGTGTGTTGACTTCTCAAGAAATCGATGAAGCTGAGATATTCGTTCTCAAGATAGTGCAAAATCAAAGTTTCGGTCACGAAAATGACGAGCGACTAAGTACTCTTCGTCCGTTTATCGACAAAGACGGTTTGATCCGTTTAAAGACTCGTGTGTCTAATCGGGAAGATACCAAAGACTTTTGTTTTCCGGTAGTGTTGCCTGCGAAACACCCGTTAGTCTTACGTTTAATTTTTAGTTTGCATGAAAGACTTCATCATGTGGGAACGGAAGGACTGTTATCGAAACTTCGTGAGAGGTACTGGCCTCTAGGTGGACGACGCACAGTGCGCGCTGCCATCGTGAAGTGTGTTATCTGTAAAAGACAAAGTTCGAAACCGTTTCAGGCAGAGTCTCCACCCTTGCCTCTAGACAGAGTGCGCGATGCTACAGTTTTTGAAATCGTAGGAATAGATTTCGCAGGACCGCTTTACCTAAAATCGGGCGAAAAAGCGTGGGTATGTTTGTTTACATGCGCGATATATCGAGCAGTGCATCTAGAGTTGACAACTTCCATGTCCACATCTAGTTTTATACAAGTGCTGCGGCGGTTTGTTGCGAGACGTGGCCGTCCGAAGACCATATATACGGATAATGGAACAAACTTTTGTGGGGCTAAAAATGCATTCGCGAAGCTTAACTGGACCAAAGTGCAAGACTATGCTTCTGTGCGACGCATCACATGGTATTTTAATCCCCCTACAGCCTCATGGTGGGGCGGCTTTTGGGAGCGCCTAATAGGAGTTTTAAAACGACTGTTGCGCAAGATTCTTGGACGGGCTTCACTCAACTATGAAGAGTTGGTGACCCTGCTTTGTGAATGTGAAGACATTATAAATGCTCGACCTATAACTTATCAATCAAGTGACCCCGGGGATCTGACTGCTTTAACTCCGTCGATGTTTCTGCGCGATTGTGAATATTCGGGAATGCCAGAGTGCGACGCCGTTGATCGCGCTGCTCTCTGTCGCAGAGTGAGATACAGACAGAAGTTATGTGATGATCTTCGTCGTAGATTCCGTACCGAATACCTCGGACAATTGCGACTTTATGACGAGAAGCGATCGGATCGTGAAATCGTTGCGGGTGAAATAGTGCTCGTCGGTAATGACTGCCAAAAGAGACTTGATTGGCCCATCGGTCGCGTAATAGAACTGTTTCCAGGCAAGGACGGCAAAACAAGATTAGTACGGGTTGCCATAGGTAAGGGTCAGGTTCTTAGACCCATTCAACGCCTATACCCTTTGGAGTGTAGTGAGGTTCCAACGCGCAGTGAGGGCGAATGCGATTTAAAAGTGTGTCCGGCCATGGATACCGAAGCGATTCATTCTATAGACATAGACACAGGTGCCCAACCCAATCAGTGTCCTGAAGAAAGTGAAGGTGCGGGAGTGATTGACGGCGGGGAAAATGCGTCTGTAATTGAGGGTAAAACAACGAGAAGTGGAAGAATGTCTCGTTTACCTCGAAGATATCTTTAGTTTAATAATTTGTTTATGTTTACACGTTCAACATTTTTTGTTATTATTGAGAGACAAGGAAAGCGCGTCTCCTTATTTGTTTTGATGAGTCACTTAAATAGTAACGTTCCTCAGGTGGGAGGATGTCGGAGACACGATTCCCTTGATGGTGTCGGAGACACCAACCCTTCTTGTAAAAACAAAGAGAGTATTGTTGAGATGATGTCAGATTTTTAATTGCTATTGTTTTGCGCGGTTCATATTTAGTACGTTGTTAAACGTTTGCGAGATTTATAGTAACTTGCGATGTTTGCTTTTGTATAATAAAGGTTAAACTTGAGAAAACGGGTAGTTTTGCTTTTGAGTTTTGACAAAACCTATGATGCAATTTCCGATTATTCCTGCCCATACATTAACTCGGAATGTTGAAAGTGACGTTGCCTGATAGCGTGCGGATTTTCATCCCTGGCCTTCCTTTTAAAGAATGCAAACGGCAAACGAAGTGTTTCTGGATTATTATGGGCATGGTCAAGAATCTTGATTATGGTCCATGGAAAACTAGTAATTGTAGATGGAGATACAAAAACAGTTTTTTTTAAATAATTTTATACGCAAGTTTAGATTTTGCAATTACCAATAAAATTATCTGTCCTTGAAAAGCTCAGCATCAAGACCTCCTTGTTGGGGACATTTTTTATAGTACATTGACTGTATATCTGTGGTGGCGGCCCTGCAAATGGTTTTTTTAAATTGAATTCTACAAAAATAACAAGAAAGGCTCTTCTACGTTTCAACGTTTCTGTAGAATTGCTAAATTGATAGATATGATGCAGGGGCTAAGTGCCAAAAAAGAAAATTTTCAGGAAAGTCAGAACTGTTTGATTTTAGTGGATGGAATATAACTCAATAGGTTTGTAATATTTTAAAATAATATTTTGCAAAAATAAACATTTTTTTGGCACTAAGCTCTTCATTAGGAACATAAATGTGGCACTTGACACCTTCTTATAGACTGAAAAAATATATTTACTGTTCAATATTTACCTACTCTTCAATTAGAATCCCCAATACATTTTTTGAACAGATTTTAAAGGACGAAAAATTGCATCGTTACAAGCAGAAACATCTGGGAATGCAAAGCATAACCACAACGAACTCCGTTTTGTTACTTTTTCAGACTTCGGCAGCCATTTTGACAGACATTGGAAAGTTACTCTAAAAAAGTAATTAGTTACAGTTACAGTTACCTTATCAAAAAATGTAATTAGTTACAATTACAGTTACTTGATTTTAAAAAGTAACTAGTTACCATTACAGTTCCTGCAAATATGTAACTAAGTTACTTTACCGTTACTGTCAGTTATTTTGATTCTATAAAGAAAATAAAGAAAAACTTTTTAGAACCCATCAAAATGCAAGGTGATTCTAATTAATTTTTCTTTGTATAAGCTTACTGTACAACTCTTAGAATTACACAATATGAAAACATGTATTTTCTGATTTGAAAATCGATTATTCAAGTAACGCAAAAGTAACGACCTGAAGTCGTTACCGTTACACGCTTTCTGTAATTAGTTACAATTACTTTACTGGGTCTTTATAAAGTAACGCGTTACCTTTAGCGTTACTGAAAAATGTAATTAATTACAAGTAACGCGTTACTTCCAATGTCTGCATTTTGATCATGTTGCCGAGGTGATATCTAAAAACTAAAAGCACACGGTTGTCTTATTTTTTGGTGCAGAATACGATTCTAAAGTAAAAAATAGTTATTTATGCAACAAGTGAGTAAAGTGTATCTTTTTTTCACGAGAAGGAAAGTTTGCCGCACGAGCCGTAGGCGAGTGCGCAAATCCGCCGAGTGAAAAAAAGTAATTTTACTCACGAATTGCATACAAAACTTTTTTCACGTTCGTAATAAAAATCAAGAACTACCTACTTCAATAACGGCTTTCTCGATGCGTCACATCAATGCGTTCTAATTTCTGACAAATGCCAGTGGCAGCCTCCTATGTGTTTAAATATTTTGCGTTAAAAAATGACACGTTATGATACTTTTTTTCACTCAAATGCGTGAAAAAATGAACCGTTATGGCACTTTTTTTCACGCTTCTATCGCGATGAAACAAACGCATCCTTTATAAACGAAAATTAATGAAAAATGTTGCACTTTTTTTCACGAACGTGAAAAAAAAAATTTGAAACTTCTCCAATTTTCGGCGGCCATTTTAACCGTGTTCCCGAAGAGTTATCAAAAAAACCAGTATGAAACGTTGTCTTTAGTTTTTGATGTAGAATCCAAATCTGAAGTCAAAATTTGACAAAAAATGCGGACAGACAGACAGACAGACAGACAGACTTCGCAAATTCAGTAACGACTCCTTCGGAGTTCGTTGAAAATACCTTTCAAAAAACTGTACAATATATCGTGCAGGGAATTTTAGAACTTGTTCTAGATCGGTGCAACTACATATTTGTAGAGTAGTGGGCGTGCACTACATTAACTTAACTTACTTAACCTTCATTTTTGATAACCAGCTAATCAGTGCAGTCTTGAAGATTTCTACACACATGATTGCGTGAATTATTGTGTGTTTAAATACACACACTTGTTTTATAGGGTAAACGAGTCCTACTTAACCCCAAAGTTTTTTCTAAAACAAAATTAAATTGGCTTTGACATTTGAGATAGCCAACTCACACCTTGAGCCAACCTTAGTACACAAAATATTACTCATAATAATAATAGTGCGCATGCTCATGCGTAAGAATTTGTACAGAATTTAGCTACTGTTGCAAACAGCCAATTTAATAAAACTTATAAAGAATTGCAGAGTTTTTGTATGCAAATTTTTGTATTAAAAAATGTACAAAATTTTGCATCGTGACAAATGGGCCTAATAGGTAAAAATAATAAATGTACAAGATATAAATGTGAACAAATTCAGATTGGAACTAACGAGAATTGGTGCCACAGCTAGTAATTGTGGAGGGGATACTACAAATCTTCATAATTTTTTGAAATTGTAGGAAACCATTTCAAATGATTTGAAACTGCTTCAAACAATCAGAAGTTTTTTGGGTACTTTTGTATTTAAAAAGTGAGAAGTGTATGTGTTGAATAGAATTCTTAGAACTAAACAACCTCACTGAGAGATTGTGTTAATATTTGACTTACAGTTTTAACTATATTTTAAACAAAATGTGAAATGTGTAAATACTGACTGTTACAGTAAAAACATCATGGAATTCCGCGATCAACGTTTATTTTAATGTTTTGACATGTCAGCATGTCAACATGTCATTGACAAATAAACATGTTGAATCGGAATTGTATGTCAACAACATAGAAAATTTCAATTTATTAAATATCTCTGAAAATAATACAGCTATATTTAAGGAAATTGACGAAATAGTAAGCGGGATTAAAAAAGAGCTACTTTGTGTGTCGTTACACAAAATTAATAAAACCTATTCAAAAATATTAACTGAAATTATTATGAAATCTGAGAATTTTACAAATTACACAGTTTCAGAACAAGGTGAGGTTGTGTGTAAGGAAGAAAATGTTACCCCTTGTTTGGAAACTGATATGTCTGTAAATCGATCACCATCAACTGTTGAAGTTCATCATTCTAACAAACTACAAGGTAACAACAATGCATGTTTATGGCAGAAATTTTCAAAGATGGATTTAAAACTAGCACGTAGAAATTTTAGAAGCGCTTTACAAATACCCATTGATTTTAATAGTTTGGTTATTGTTCTTGATACAACTAAACCTGGATCTTATTTTAAGCATCCTGAAAATAAACCTAAATATAGATGTTCGAGTACACCTTTCGGAAAAGTTCCTGGAAAAATCAGTTTACAAATGAAATCCATCGACAATCAATTAATTAGTCAAGAGGCATATCCTTATGTAGATGATCATATAGAATTAAATGATATTCAGCTTACTTCGGAACTTAATGAAGTATATTATAAACTTGCAGATTCCAATATATTTAATTCACCAAACCGTACAATAATACTCACTGACAGTAATCAAAATTCACCATCTGTAAATATCTTAGATAATTTATCGAAGAATGGAAGTTTGCAACTAGATGAAGATGAAGACAGTGACATGGTAAGTATTAATTACTTTGTTACATTGTTCTTGAAAATATAAATTCATAAATACACATCTTTTAAGTATTACATAATCATAAATCATTAATCACCTTGAAAATACAATAAAATACTTATTTTTTCATATTTTTCCATCTACAGCAATAATTTACTAATAAATTTAACAGATCAAAAACAATTAACTTTAAGATAGTTGCAAGGCTGAACTAGAAGAGATTTTAGAAGGAGGGGGTTAAGTGAATGTAACTTTCAATTGTTGATTTGTAACGAACAATAGAAAAACAAAATCAGTCTACAAATTTGCCTTTTGGGAAGGGGGGAGTGAGTTAAACCTCATAAAACTCCCAATTATGGTCTTGAGTAGTTATATCATTATAGTATTATTGAAAAATTCTTCTTGTGCTTATGTAAGAGAAACTCAAGTAATTGATAGGCAAACATCAGACTGCTTTAGCTGCTTTTATGAATGCATTCACATATTATAGTGTTCTCTATCTAAACAGTTTTGGCAACACTATTTGTTTTGTTTATTAATTTTTATTATGTTCTATAATATGATTTATGATATAATAAATATAATTAATTGCTGACGAGTAGGAATCGACCAATAATGATTTCTTTGGCCAATACCACAGTAGGTGTTAGAAGTTTAGGTATACTGGCCACTGCTTGTATTGCGTAGCAGAATGAGCCATTTCAGTTTGCACAACTTTTATATATATATAGCAATTGCAGGGCTGTAAAAAGGATTGTGCATTAGCTTCCTTTGTAATTATGACAGGGTTCGGAGTTGGCCACTATTTTATGTAAAAGAGTCACTATTAGTACATATATCTTAGTTTTAAATATGGCACTTATTCTAAGATTAGTTGTTTGTTTAGTAACAACTAAAGATTCTAACTAAGCAGATTGTTCGAATGAACAAGCTATACACTGCTGAAGATTTTACTATATACTATAATTCGTCAGAGCTCAAAGCCAACTGTGGTACGATAAAGTATGACATTGTTGTCAGTATGTGGCCTTAAAATGTTGTCCTGTTTCAAGTAAAAAGTTGCTATTGGTCACTACTTTAATTTTTTGTTTATTTTATGCATATATTCGTGTACAAAACGTGTGATTTTGTCGGCTGTCTGCCTGCTTTTGCAAAATTCACCTCGCAATCCCACCAGGACCACGTGATTGGTTTAAATTGTCAGAATTGACAAATTATAAAAAAAATAAATCAGGCATTCGCGGCCTACCCTAAAGTTAGGTCACAGGCTAACACTGATGTTTACACTCCACAACGGACAGACTTAGGGGGGAGGTCTTTTAACATTAAAACTTCTTGCAGGAGCTGTTTGATACAGTGATATTTTTCAAATAAAAAATGTATTAAATTTTATTTTAAATTTCACTACAAGGAACTTGCTAGAAAAATAATATCAAGACTAACGTGAAAAATGTATCCTGCATGACATGGTTACAGATTTAATTTCAAAAATGAGTTAATTTTTGTTAGTGCGCCTGCGTTTTCTCACGTTGTCATCAGCGTATAGGGATTATGAAGTAGACCAACTCTTTGAAAATCCTTTGTTCTTTTCAAACGCCGACCGATGACCTTAAAGTAACAGTAGGAGGGTAGTACCGATATTTCGAACAGATGTCGCTACGCTAATGTCAGTGGCGTGTGTAGATTTATTTATGGACATTATGAATTACTAGAAAGGCCACCATTGCATTTTCTGTTATTAAATTGTATTAAATTAAAGAAGAGGATGTAAATCATGCACAAATATCCAAAGAAATCAAATTTATCACAACGTATGCTTTTTATTTATACATGTATTATGTACAACTATTGTTTTTTTATCAACATTTACATTAATATTATTTCTCTTGTTTTACAAAATTTAAATAAAATAAGACAAAATTACATGCAATATGATACAAACTGCTAACTATAATAATTAAGTTATTGTACAGGTTGAAAATATTTTATGTTTCTAAACTAATTACTAAATAATCCAGGAATGATTTATGCTGAATTTCAATTTGTATTTTTATACTCATTGACATAATTAACTTGTTATGATTTGAAATGGCTTACTTTCCCACAAAACACATTATATGTGAATTTCTGATTCTTTGTTAGAGCCGTTGAAACTAATTTAGATTCTGTTTTGTCTTGACAGATCTCTTCTCTGTGGAAGTTCAATTTAAAAATCAAAATCATATAAATACTGCTATTGTTGAAAATATTCTTTAGAAAACAAAATTAAATAAAAAAGTTTGACATTGATAATTCTTAGATGTTGAGAAGGCATATGATTCAATTAGTTATGAACACCTAAAGAACATTATTACATCATCTGCCATTCCTTTAAAACTGCAAAATCTAATTATTAATCTGCATACAAATAAAACGAAATCATTACAGATAAATATTTTTATTTAATCAGAACCTGATGTAAGCAACAAACATGGATTTGATCTATTTAATGATTCAGACATTTTTCCTGTCTCAATTATTGATTTTGCTGATACTGTAATCGTTGCAAAAAATATTGATGCTGCTAAAAAACTATCCATCCTATGTACATAATAAAGTAAATCACATTAAATTAATTCAGAGTACATACAACAATAGAAATCTATAACACTTTGGACTTAAGAAATACACTTTTAAACAAAAATGTTTAAATTCAATGCAATATCTTCTGCCCTGCCTTTTCTTTTTCAAAAAAACTAGTTGTTGGTATATAAAAACTGCAAAATGTTTTGGAAAGCGAGGCTCGATAAATAGCTTGAAATCTGCAACTGTTAAGTTTATCTTGCAGTGGTTGATTAACAATCTGCAGTTGTTTCCTCAATGACTGAACTTGTTGTTGTAACGAACGAATCTTAAGCCGTAATGCTTTTTTTCTCGGTGTCCTCTCACTCAATGACTTTAAGGTTTGGATACGATCAAGAGGTTCTGTTGTAGGTAATACTTATATATACACTACAGAATCTGTTAAACATGAAATTTGTAAGAAAACATTAACAGGGTCAATACAAGCCAACATTATAATTTTACTTTAACAACACAAAATTTAGAAATAGCTTTAAACTTGTTTCATTTAAATTATATCATTTGAAATATGGTTTATCTCTATAATAAAACAGAAAATTAAAGTATTTAAAAATTCTTAAATTGTGATACTATAATATCCTTCTTGCAATTTAATAAATTTTAGTAATGATATAAATATATATTTGTGATTATTTCAAAAGTATAAATAACGAATTACTTAACAGTCTTCGTTAGATGAGTCGAATTAGTAAATACTACTACAATGTTCTGCTGCTTGCTGGGTTATTATTGTTGGTATCGCATTTGCAGCAAGACATTTCTTATTTCTGCCTTTAATGAGATTGTCTTCAAAATGTGCTGAGCAGACCTTATAAAGTTTGCACCAACACATCTAAGTTATTTTGGTACACGTGCCCATTCTTCACATCTACAATATTTATTATATCAATACAACATCATTATAATTAATCGTAAGTAACAAAACTTTTGTTCCTTACCTTCGTTTATTCTTGGGAGATTTAAAAAAACGTACATTAAACGTTTCGTTATTTGCACGGCACCCTGTCACCATACAAATGCTCCTCAAAGACATTTTGTAAAAATTCACTTCCGTTAAATGAACATTAATGAATGAAAACCATGAAAACGTGCACGGAAAACGCGTACGACACTGGTCTAACATAGGTCTAACCTATATTACTATATGCCGGTAACATCGCGCTGCGTTTGACCGTTGTGACATCTATTCTACAAGCGCGAACCACCCTCCAACCCTGCTGGTTTGTTTACGAGCTAGTTTCTCGCTTTTTTAAGAGTTGTTTTACTTCATAATCCCTATACGCTGTTGTCATTACCAAAATTTCGGGGATACAGTGTGTTTACAGTGGTTTGCAGTTCTAACCTAAAAATCTCGCAAATTGTTATTCGGATTATTCGAACTCCTGAAACCTTAAAAATGAATATAAACGGTCTCAATCTATATTGTCCTGCAGTTGCTATTGCTATTTGCAAATTTAAAGAGAAAATTCTGTGAACACGTGTGAGGAAAAGTAAAGGTTAGGTTAGCGGCTTTAGCGTGTTTTGCAGAAATTCTCATTCTGCGCAGATATTGGACTCATTTTTAACAAATAAATAGAAAGATTTCTAAATATTTTCTATTTTTCTTTCAAAGTTAAAATCAATTTTTACAAATCTGTATGACAAACGTTTACATTTTCTTAAATTAAATTTACATTGAAATATTGTACAAAAAATATCGTATAAAACGGCTCTATGAAGTAATATGTACAGTCGCGAGCAATTGACTGTGCAATAAAACATCTGCCATTGTGTGCCAGTGTTGCCAGGTCACAGCTGTGCTATTCCGCTAGAGTGATTATTCAAATAAGCTAGAAACCGTCAAAATCTAAATCCCAAAATTTTATATTAAGAAAAATTAGAAAAAATAATTCATAAACTTAAAAACTATTTTTAAAGAATTCTACATAACTAATTAATTTTACCAAGAATGGTGCGATTATCCACATTTCCCATCTAATATTTGTTGTTTACAGATTATTTTTATTCATTTCCTTTTAATATAAAAGCATTTTTCATCTAATAAGATTTAAAATGTTCCAAACGAGATTGCATTTAAGCACAATTTGATATCTACGATTTATGATTCAACAAACTGTCATTGAAAGTGCGTTAACTTTTATAGAAAAGATAACTAGCATGAAGATAAAAGATTAATTAAAAACATTAGTTAATTTCCAAAAAAATTAAATTTGGAAATTGTTCAAAAAAACCAATAAGTGGCGAAAGTTAGGTGTACCGTCTAAAATGGGTTAGCTTCTTCTTTTACTGTAATAAACAGGAAGTCGTAAATAACTCTTTTGTACGTTAATCGTTCTGGTAAAGGATTAGCAAAAATGTAATTTATTGCATTTTCGGCGCTGTATGATGTGTCAAAGAATATTTTACTACTAGAAGGGAATATAACATAAGAATAAAAATCCTCAACTTCTAAAATGCCGCCGTTTACATCATTTGTTTGAATTTTGTGGATAATAATATGTATTATACAGTGTGTCCACATTTCGATGCTCACTATTAGGATCTCGGAAATTGTAAGAGATACGAAGTCGGTTAAATTAGAAAAGATTTGGCTATTTTGGAGATCAGTTGACTTATGCTTATGTTTTTTTAAAAAAGTTTACGGCTTACTAGATATTTGCTAAAAACGAAATTATCTTATTTTTTTAAAGTGAAATATCTTCGAAACGAACAAAGATAGAAAAGAACAGCAAAGAGGGTGTTTTAGAGAATTTACTCCGAAACACAAAAAAATTATTTTCGCAATTGTCTTGTTTTACTTCGGCGGTGAAACGTAAATCCAAGTTTTTTTCTAATGGAACGTCTACTTAATTTCCATATTACTGAACTGCACGCCTTAAATGCTTTTCAGTAATACATGGTTTGACATGGCTATACTTTTGTTTTACCGAGTTATGAAGTGAAAATTATTTTTCATCATAGTGTGTCATGACATCTAATACGCAAGGTCGTGGAGTTTTATCAAAGAAATTCATTTGTTATGCAGAAATTGCTAAAACAAAATAAATTGCTTTTATAGGGCATTAGCTGCTTATTTGATGCTATCTGTGAATACTCAGTAAAATATCTTAAAAGCGTCTTTTGTTTTGTTTTAGCAATTGTTACATAACAAATGTAATTTATCTTTATCAGTGATTTTCATATGTTTAAAGCCATGGCACACTAAGTGGGAAATGCTTTGTATTTGAAAAAAAAATCAATATAATTTCGTTTTTAGCAAATATCTAGTAAGCCGTGAACTTTTTTGAAAAAACAAAAGCATAAGTAAACTGATCTCCAACATAGCCAAATCTTTTCTAATTTAACCGACTTCATACTCTTACAATTTCCGAGATCCCAATAGTGAGCATCGAAATGTGGACACACTGTATGAGCATGAAAACTTAGAATCCGCTAGTTTTCTGGCTCATAATTTTTTTAAAAGCTAGATTTTCCGCTAAGCGGTAAACAATGAATTTTCACCGTTTCACCTTTTAAATTATCCAGACTTGACGGAAAAGTCGCTTACCTGGGACCTGGCAACACTGATTGTGTCATATTAAAAATGAAAATGATAAATATGAACTCCAAAAGTTAAACATACCTAAGATTTTTAATTTTCTTTGTGTTTGCACTGTTTCATTTTTCAAGAATTGGCTTTATAGTTTTATGTGCAAACTGAGTGTTTTCTTTTTTTTCAGAATTTAGATGTTTTGTAATATTTTGTTTAATACAATAAAGAAATAAAGTTATACGTATGTAAAAGTAATTGTTTTTGGTTATTATGTGGTACATATTTTTTGCAAGATGTGGTACATATTAACATATTTTTTTCAACAATTCCCATTCCGAACCCTATTATGAACAATTTTTCTCTCATATAGGGTGTTCAAATATGACTGAATGTCACGTGATTGACAAAGTGCGACAAATATGCCAAAACTAATCCCAGATAATTAATTTTGTGCATATCGGGTTACATATCGTCCCCTTAAAGCAGAAGGTCGTATGTAACATTTTTTACGAAACGGATATTTTTATGCTTATGTAATAAACATAAACTAAAGTATTGATTAGCAAAAGACCGTATGTGAAAGATATTTAGTTATTATTAAAAATAACGATTTTATTATATCTTGTGTGCATATAGTGCAACTAATTGTTGAGCAAAATGTCTTATGTGGAAGTTAAAACATAGACCATTACATTTTCTGATCTCTTCATGAATCTTGCAATGTTAGGCGGCAGAAGGTCTCATGTGTCTTTTCTTTTGACTAATAAAAATGGAATATAAAAGGGAGTGTGTTTTTTGACTTACGGTCGTATGTGCAGAAGCACATACATTCGACTTGATGTTGAGAGGTGTGTGATTGCAACAGAAGATGGTATTTGTCTGTCTGAAACGCAACCTCAAGAAAGTAACTTCGTAGTTGAAGATGTTGTGTATGGTGAAGAACTCGTACCAATTACAAATGAAAAGATTGTAAAAACCACCAATACTTCGATTATCCTGCTACAGAAACATCAAGAGAACACACATAGTGTAGATAATGACCATCAAACAACCGACACAACATTATTTACCATCATTGAGGGAACAGAGCAACAATAATATGAGGTTTCAGAGAATGAAAGCAGAGACAATAAGAAAAAAAAGCAGAAACGGAAGAGTAATACAAAGATTTGGAAAAGAATGATAAATAAGGCAGAGAAAAATCTAGGACATACTTATGAGAACCGCAAAGGGAATATAGTGCCATCAAAGAAGATGAAGGTAGTAGATTGTTCAAAGTGCAAACTAACACAGAACAGCTTGGATACAATACATAAAAGCTATTAGAACACAGGATCATACGAAAGGCAACGGAATTTTATATGTAAGTACGTAAAAAGTGTTCCAGTGGCTAGACGACGGAAAGATACTAGCTCATAAAATTGGAGAAGAAATATTACTTATAAATATTTTTTCCCTGGTGACGTTCAGGTCTGCAAAAAGACTTTTCTGGCCTGTTTAGATATTTCAGAAAAAACTGCAAGTTGCGAAGAAGACGGAAATTGAAGGGTCATCTATAGTTTTTCAAAATCGAAGAGGGAAACACTCACCAAAGAATAAAACATCCGAAGTAAAAATCAGTTTTGTGCGTCGTCACATAGAAAGTTTTCCGGTTATGGCAAGCCACTACTGCAGGTCTAAAACAAATCAACAGTATCTTATCTCAGATTTGAATATCACTAAAATGTACGAATAGTACCTGGATAAATGTAAAGAAAAAAATGTAAGCGATCCAGTTTTTGCAGTAGTGTACAGAAAGACGTTTTGTTCAGAATATAATTTCGCCTTTCTTCGACCAAAAAAGGATGGTTGCAAAACACAGATTAGCCAATGCTGAAGAAAAAAATAGAAGTGCAGAGAGCCTATGAGAAACATATAGAAAACAAAGAATTAGCAAGGAAGAAAAAAGACGCAGATAAAGAAAGAGCAAAAGTAGATCCTAACTTCAAATCAGTAACCTTTGATCTTCAGTCTGTATTGCACACTCCTTGTTCTGAAGTTTCGCATTATTATTATGCTCTGAAGTTTTGTTCGTATAATTTGTGTGTGTATGACCAGGCCACTAACGATGGATTTTGTTATTTTTGGACAGAAACTGATGGGAAGAGAGGATCTGATGAAATAGGAACAGCTCTCTTCACTTATCTAAAACAATTACCTAATACCGTAAGGCATGTTTCCTTGTATTCAGATTCGTGTGGAAGCCAGAATCGCAATCGATTTGTTGCATGTGTACTTATGCATGCTGTGAAAACACTACCAATAGAAATAATTGATCAAAACTTTTTAAAAACTGGGCACACCGATATGGAAGTGGATTCGATGCACAATGCTATTGAGGCAAACAAGAAGCATCAACGAATTTATACACCACACGGATGGCCAGTCATACTACGCACCGCTCGTCGAAAACATCTCTATCATGTAGAAGAGCTGGGCTTTAATGATATTTTAGATCTTAAAGCATTAAAAGCCACACTCACAGTAGGAAAAATGTCTGAAGATACAGAAGGTAATACCATCAATTGGATGAATATCAAGATGTTATAGTTTAGGAAGATTGTCCAGAAATGATTTATGTTAAAGAAAATCATAGTGATGAAAATTTTACTGAAATGCCATTACCTTTATCAAAAAATAAAAAATCAATCGTCCAGGAGCCCGTATTGAAAAAAAAATATAACAGATCTTTGCCAACATCCGAAAACAAAAAGAAAAGTTTAGTAAACCTTTGCAGAGTAGATGCTATGCCAGCAATATACAACAACTTCTATCGATCGCTACCAAGCAATTTCAGTATGCTGATCGACTTCACGAACCCGACGAAGAAGAATCAACTTGATTTATTTTCTTTTATACAGTGATCCAAGATAAGGATGCACAGCATGGGGATCTTGGAAACGGCAAGAGATACAGGATCGGTTAAAGCGGATGAAAGTTGGCTATTTATAGAACCTTTTTGTTGGTGTTTGCAAAATCTAGATATCTTGAATAGTTTCAGAGATATTTAAAAAAAAGTAGATTTCTCGATTTTCATTATTTTTTTTTATTTATTTGAAGAGATATCGAAACACTAAAACCACTTTTCCATTGTCACTTTTTGTTCTCTAATAAAATACGCTAACAAAATTCCTGTACAACGTTTCGGTTTCGAGTTACCATCATCAACCTCATTTTTTTAAATAGGCGGAAAAACAGTTGAAAATTGTTTTGAATAGCTCTTTTGTCACGATTCTAATGATGTAAACATGGTAGGGTTATTTTGGTTTTGATTTTTTTGTGTTGAACGCTGCTGTGGCCAACTTTAATAATTGCTATTCACCTTCAGAATTTTGGTTGAGCACATGATTCTTGACATAACCCCAAAGGAAAGAAATCTAACGGTGTTAGATCAGGTGATCGTGCAGGCCAGGGTACTGCAGAATGCATTAATTTATAACATAAGAAATCAAAATAACCCTATTATCTTTACATCATTAGAATCGTGACAACAAGAGCTATCCAAAACAATTTTCAATTGTTTTTCCGCCTTTTTAAAAAAATGAGGTTGATGATGGTTACTCGAAACCGAAACGTTGTACAGGAATTTTGTTAGCGTATTTTAATAGAGAACAAAAAGTGGCAATGGAAAAGTGGTTTTAGTTTTCCGATATCTCTTCAAATAAATGAAAGAAAAAATAATAACGAAAATCGAGAAATTTAAATATCTCTGAAACTATTCAATATAGCTAGATTTTGAAAACGCCAACAAAACGGTCCTATAAATAGCCAACTTTCATCCCATTTAACCGATCCTGTATCTCTTACCGTTTCCAAGATCCCCATGCTGTGCATCTTTATCTTGGACACACTGTATATAGTTTTTCTATATCTAGAAACATAGGAGTAGGATTTACACTTCATTTTGTAAAACTTAGTATTTTTTCATTAATGACTTTTGATTGGCTACCTTTACATTTTTTATATTTATAAAAATTAATAATTAATTATAGTTTGAATTAGTTACCTTAGTTATATTCTTATGTATCTAAAAATGTAAATACCCTATGTGCACCTTTCCATTTCGTACTTTTTGTATGTTTTTGCATTAATAAAGTGTTTTTGAAAATAGTATTATGTACGTGAATAAATGAAAATGAAGCAGTCAAAAATTCGTATGTGACGTCAGCAAGAAATAATTTATTGTTTTTAATATTATTTGACAATAAGTGGTAAAAAAAGAATTGGTTTTTCGTTAGATACAATTGTTAGATTTAATTTCCAGTATTGCTTGCAAAGTTAGGTTTATGATGTTATTTTCGTAAAAACGTGTCATTTGTTCCTGATCCACCACTAAAATATAAAATGGCCATAAAAATGTTTCCAATAGCCCATGTGCTTATGGGTCATTAAATGGTTCATTACCAACAGAACTATAAATTAACATTCAATGAAATATGTACCTATTACGTCAAATCGTATATGAAGTAAATACATGGATAGTCTGAGTCAGTCTGGGTTTTGACTAGAAACTGGAGACATCCCTTGAATTTTAATTTCTATAAAAAATTCCATTTATTTATAAAATCTAACACAATAACTAATTTCAAACTTTTTTTTTCAAAATCAAAATATTTCTAACAAGAAAATAAAAATCACACAATTTCTTAACTTAATTTCTCTGTTTTGTTGAAACAGTACATACGACCTTATGCTCTTAAGGGGAGGATATGCAACGTTCTTCTAGTTCACAACCATTAGTTCTTCTCACACTAATACATAAGTTGTCAATAAAAAATCTCCGAGGGCGACGCGTTGAGTCATTAATGAACATACCGTATTCAACAGCAAGTAATTGATGGTTTCAGGTAACAGAAAAATGGGAATCCAAAGAGATTTATAATATTAAAGAAAGTTAGGTTTCAAAATTCGTGTTATAAAACAGTTCGAATGGCTCGAGATTAAAGTAAACAAACAACACTTCATAAAAAATTTTTTTTAAATACATGGGTGTTGCCAGTTATTGCTTTGAAGGTCGATCTTTACTGATTTTTGAGTGTAAAAGCCTTTTTTTTTAAAAAAAAAGTTTCCACCAAAGAAATTCTAAATTTAAGGCAGAAAACAACTAATATACAAAATGTAACATTAATTGCTTTCCTTTCCGATATTCGTTATAACCGAAAAGAAAAAAAACGCATCATCCTATGTTTATAAACAAAATACGTATTACTATTCATGAATGACGTTATTTTAGTTTGTTGTGTAGAATTAAATTTTTTTTCACCGCGTTCTAATTCCCAAATAATTTCGACCTGCTCGCGAATCGAAATAGATTTCCGTTTATTAGTTGTTTTGGACATGTTCACATAAAAATTCCAACTGAAATGAACAGAACCTAACCCTTTATAAAGATACAAATTGTATACCGAAACATTTCTTAATCCTTTTGTCCAACAGGTACACGTCATTTTTCATTCATTCAGTAAAATTCTACTGTAGCAAGCTTAAATATTTGTCCAGTCATTAAGAGGAACGTTTACATTTTCTTAAGAATTTTAAAGCCTAAATGAAATGAGTATAATCTCTCTGAAATAGTAATAGTACCGGCCTATTTGAACTACCTGCCGACTTTATTGCGCTATTGTACGAAAAACTCAGAATGGCAGAGGCAGTCATAATAATCTGACAAATATATTGCCCGAAACATTTAGAAAGGGGCCGATTTTATTTAAAATTTTTTTTATTTGCTAGTTTTTTCCGGGAAATGTGCTCGTAGTAAACGGAAAATTAAGAAGAGATAAATACAATTTCAAACTTTAATAGAAAAAAATGTTCATTAGCCAGGATCTCCTTAAAACCGAGCTCGTTGTAAGTGGGGTTGACTCACTTCAAAAAAGGTTTTTAATAACGGTAGTTGTACAATTCAATCTGGACCCTTTTGTCTATTTGACATTTCTAGGTTATTTTGATTTGACACTAATATCGACATAAAAAAAGGCAAACATCGCAAAGATTATAGTAGTTCTTAAGTTTTTAATATGTTGTTAGGATCCCTACGGGTAGTATAAATCCAGATTTGCAACCCCGAAAAACCTGTGCTACCTGCATAGTGGCCAAAAAGCAGCGATATTTTCGCACTTGTTTTGGTTTTTTGATCATATCTCCTTGACTATGCGTTCTACCGAAAATGTTATTCATATCTCTTTAAAAGTAGATTACATTTGCTATAATTTGAGACTAGGATGGGCTCTGTACGTCCATTAGTTACCGAGATACGGCTTTTTAAAGATTGACAATTTTTTTCAAAGTGACATTTTTTCGTTACGGTCTTGTTTGGAGCTAAATATTGGCAAAAAAACTTGTCCTACAATAATTTAATTAGCTTTTATTTAAGCGCAAGACGGTGCCCGTGGTCCAAATAGTTTTCTCAAAAATGGCCAAATACCCAAACACCCTTGCTAAATGCATTTTTATTTCCTAGACTTTATCACCCGACAAGCCCTGATTTGTTGCTAAAATTATCTGGAGGCGATAGAAAAATACCAATTATAAGGAATTAATTCCAATAAAAAGATATTGTCCTCTTTCTTCTGGAGACGTGGTTCAGTACCCACCCCCCATTCCCAGTGACTGATCACCTACTTTCCATCGCTAGTGGAATTGCTGGAGATGCTGAGATCAACTGCCACTTGGCCCAAAAGCTGAAGGCATGAAGCAAATTGTTGGTACCACGTTTAGGACGGTAAAATTTAAACGGAAGGAAAAAGTGAACACCTTGGCAACCATCACCAGCTCAGTGAAAGTGGTCTGCATCACCAAACAATCAGATGAGCAATTGAAGAAACACTTTGAGTATGAGCTGGCGCCATACCCCACTGAAGAGGGGATGTGGAAAAGAACAAAGTCATCCTTCTATTCGTCATTCACTCCACTTCCTGACATCATCGCAGGAAACACAAGGTTGTCTCGCATCGCAATGACTCAGTCAGAGCATTTGTGGCAGGATACGTAGGCTACGTGTTCAACCATTTTGGGAGAAATGTTGCTGTGGTTTTCGACGGGTACCCAGAGGATGCAGCCTTTAGGAGCACAAAAACAGCTGAACGTTTACGTCGCTATGCTGCTCTCTCTTCCAGTGTAATCAGTTTTAGGAGTCGACACTAATGAAAGTACCCCAAGAAAAAGTACTTGCCAATGACCAAAACAAACAGGGGATTGAGACCAAACAGTCTGCAGAAGACGCTGACGCAGATATCGTCAGGACTGCTCTCTCTAAGACCTGTATTACACTATGAAAACTTTTATAAAAATTTAGAAAGAAATTTTTGTGAAATTTCTGTAAAAATTGTTGGTATATTGTTGCAGTCTGCTCTGTATGCAACTTGTACAAAATTTTCTATACAATTTTTGACATGCGCATGCGTGTTTTGGGCATTTTTATACAGCTGTTTTGTTTAACCTTTTGTTCACCTTGTCTCAGCTGATTCCGATGTGTGCATTAGTTCCGTGCGCATTTTCTCGCACAAAATTTCTACTTTTTAGAACAAGTTCTAAAAATTTTTTGCTCAACGAAATTTCTACAAAAATTTCTATGTAACGATCAAAAATTTTTTAAAAAAAATTTATCATAGAATTTTTCATAGTGTCAAACAGGTCTAAAAATGTCATAGTGATTGGGGAGGATGTGGAATTATTGGTCCTGCTCAATGGTTTGGGTTCCACCTCTTAAGAACGTGTACTTCCAGAAAAGCGACAGAGATGGGTCTGGGTGCATCCATTTTTCCACCACCTCATTCGCCTGTGGAGACCTTGAATACCTACAAGAATTTGCGCTATTCTTCACGCCTTCACTGGCTGTGACACCACCTCTGCCCTATTCTGACAGAGGAACACAAAATGATGCGGCGTTTTCCAGAAAACCCCCACTTGATAGAGCTGGCGAAAATATTTTTGCAACCAGATTCAGTCAGGAAACGATAGCCACAGCTGGTGAGAAGCTCCTCGTAGCTATCTATGGAGGAAATGACGCCTAGTCTCTAAACAGCCTCTGTTACACGTGCTTCGTTAAGTCAGCAGCCACAGCCAAAGTGAATCTTGCTCGCCTCCACCCCACCAAAGACGCTACAAAGTACCACGTGTTACGGACAGCTTCAGACGCTGGCATTCTGAAGTACAAGCGGACCCCCTACTTGCAAAGACTAAATGCACTGCACCCGCTGTCTTAATCAACCCCAGCGGGCCTATCAAAAAAACTAATGCCGCCCTGTGAGGGATTTCGATCCGACGGGCATATAAAACCGAATGCCGCCCTGTGAGAGCAGCTCAATCAGTTACCAGTCGTCCGCGTAGCTATTATATATATTTGATATCTTTTAATTGTATATTTAAGGCAATAAATAATATAATCATAAGAGTAGAAATTGTTTTAACGCTCACGTAACACACGCGTTTTGCATTTACTATCAAGTATAAAAATGGTTGGGGGTGGAAAAAAACCTAAACGACTGGGGTTGGTCCACCAGCGATCTACGACTACTCACCTTCACTACAATGTCCCCAACCTCTAAATCGTTCCTGAAAATGCTGTCGTGCAAGTTCAAAAAAGGGTGCTCTGGGGCCTGCACTTGCCGAAAAGCGAGCCTAACATATTCGGCACTCTGCAGGTTTTGCAGGGGCCAGTCTTGCGTCAATCATGCGCCGATCGATATGGACGACGACGACGAAGATTTCAGAAAAACAAAAATAAAAGAAAAATTGCCAATCTTTGAAAAGCTGTATCTCGGTAACTAATGGACGTACAGAGCCCATCCTAGTCTCAAATTGTAGCAAATGTAATCTACTTTAAAAAAAGATGTGAATAACATTTTCGGTAGAACGCATAGTTTAAAAGATATGATCTAAAAACCAAAACAAAAGCGAAAATTTCGCTGTTTTTTGGCCAATACGCAGGTAGCACAGGTTTTTGGGGGTTGCAAATCTGGATTTATGCTATCCGTAGGGTTTTTAACAACATATTAGAAAGCTAGAACTACCCTAATTTTTGCGATGACTTATGTCGATACTGACTGGTCTAAAAGTTTTGTTGCGCCTATAAAGTCGAAGAGGTTTAACTATTGACGAGAATGTCTGCCCAGTTAAATTGTCAACAAATCTGACTCAGTAGTTACTTTCAGGGAAGTCGAGTTTGTTTCTGATCTAATCTAGAGCACACGTAAAGTTATTAGATAATGACATCATCCAAAAAGAGTAAAAACTGAACTATACGAATACAATTAATTTTGATGGCAATCAAATCATTGGTACAATTGGTCCAAAATGTTTAGGAAACAGGTTTGTGAAAGAAATTTGAAGAATTAGAGAATTAAAAAACATCATTTTTGGTCAAGCATAAATGACAAACTGTTCCTTATGTAAAATCTGTGAAGTAATGGTGCAAAATCTCAATTTTAACCTCGGTTAACCTTAACAGACTTGATGTGCACCACATTAACTGTAGTGTTAGTATAATTTAAGAAATGTATAAGGCTATAAGCAAAAGACTTTTATTAAGCAAAACTTCCAAGATAAATTCCCAGCTCATTCTTTTTTCTTTTAATTTCATATTATAACTGTAGCAACTCCATCAATACAAATTTCAACATCTGTAAACCATAAAATTTGTTTGCTGGTTAGCTGTCACTTTTATTGGGGTTTGTAACTTGTAATAAATCTACTATTCACAGGTAGTTTTTTCTGGGAAGGAAAGTTCTTGGTGAAACCTTCATTTAAAGGATTATTTATGCTGTTGGTGACAGAAAGGGCTGTATACAATATTTAAGTGACCCTGGATTTTCTAGTAAATACACAAAGAAATTAGTTATAATAGTTAAATGTTTATTTTCCGTAATTTTCATTGAATAGTACATAATGTTGAAGAAAATTCAATTATAATCGTATATGTAGGCCATTGTGAAGCTTAGAGGAGGTAATACAAAATTCCGATGTCCATTTGAGAAAATATTGGAACATTATAAGTTTATTTTCTTAAAGAATTTTCTTCTAACATTATGTACTGTTTGATCAAAGTTACCATATGGTGATTTTTTTAGCAATGCTGTAATTTGCTCGTTCTTACTACTGTCTTTTATCGTAAAATACCAAAAGTTAGATTTACAAATTAAAAAACGAAATAAAAAAAATTTAGTGTCCCATTGAGTGATATGAAACGCAGGTAAACCTGTTTTGGGTGGATTTAAAAATCAATTTCATAATTGATAGATGTTAATCTTGTAATTTATTATATTATTTATTTCTTGACCATGAATTTGATGCTTAATCAGTTGATGTTCTTGGATATTTCGGTCATTTATAAAGTACATCTTACAAATTGAATTCGGAAATTTCATTTATGTTTATGGCCATCTTCAGCAATGCGCGTGTTTTTTATATGAATTAAAGTAACCTAAGTATTAACTAATTTTTATGGGTTTTCTTTTATATTCATTAATTATTATTATTATTATATTTCCTATATTGTAATTAATTAAGCAAGTTTATTTATTTATATACTATTTCACATATTAATATGTTAATTAATGCATAAATTGCTAATCAGTTGTTTTCTTTTGTTACCGTTTCTTTTAGGCCGTTCGGTCAAAGCCGGTTGATTGTGATACAAAGTACCGACACCAAACAAAAAACGATCGCAAATTGAGCTCAATAACGATTTTCTCTCCACCAGAGGCGTTGCTGTTCCATATCAAATTTGACAAGTTTAAACGTCAATTTATAAGTGAGGTCATTAAAATTCGGAAACTTAACTCGTATTTCTCATCTGATCATACAAATTACATGACAGTGTTAGATTTAATTTCTAGTGTTGCTTTCAAAGTTAGGTTTATGATGTTATTTTAGTAAAAACGTGTCGTTTGTTCCTGTATCCACCACTAAAATATAAAGATGGCCATAAAAATGTTTCCAATAGCCCGTGTGCTTATGGGTCATTAAATGGTTCATTACCAACAGAACTATAAATTAACATTCAAAGAAATATGTACCTATTACGTCAAATCATATATGAAGTAAATACATGGATAGTCTGGGTCAATCTGGTTTTTGACTAGAAACTGGAGACATCCCTCTAATTTTAATTTCTATAAAAAATTCCATTTATTTATAAAATCTAACAACAGAGTTATTTAGGCTAAGTCGGTTTATTCGAAAAACGGTTACGCAACCACTACAAAATCTTTTTTACAGTATTTTATAAAAAATAATTGTGAAAGTAATGAAGATGACGTCTAGGAAACAGAAACTATTTAGCTCATACAAACTTTGCAAAGAATCATGAATGATACGCAACAAGGTATTTATAATCACTTTTATCTAAAATTTAAATTTTAATAACCTCAAACCAATAAACGTTCAAACTTGTCAAATTTAACGTGGAATAACAGCGCCTCTAGCCGGGGGGGGGGGGGAGTTGTTAATGAGCCCAATTTACGATCGGTTTTTTTGATGTCGGTACTTTGTATCACAATCAACTGGCTTTGGGTTCGGTTACACCGAAATCACATCTGACGTGTTGGGGTGTATCTAATAACGAAGATGTCAACGTAGCTTATGGACCGTATAATTTATGTTTTTTTGTGTTATTTCTAAAAGCCGAGGTGTTTATTTATAATCTGTAATACTATAGACTGCACCTAATTGTTACGCGTCTGTTTCTTTTTATTATTTAAACTACAATTAATTGTAACTAATTTGTCTTAATTATTAAAAACAAGGAAACTTTAATAAGAATTTAGGAACGAAAATAACTTCATAATGAAGGAGGTTTAAAGGTTTAAACTGGTATTAAATTTCTTTCTCAGTTTGTGATGTAGAATAACGTGGTATACATAATTATTATGTAGCCTGTATGAATCGATTCCAAATAAACTGCTCAACCAAAAGACTGAAACCACAGGTAGTTATGAAAAATGACCATGGGTAACTTTAATATTGTTTTTATATATAATTCTACATTAATTTTATATATCTGGTTAGATTTTTGTTTATGTAAACCCAAATGCAAACCCTAGTAAACAACATAAAAGAACAAAAAAGGTATTCGAATAAAACTAGATAATAAAACAACAAATTTACTTGAAATAAACAAAACAGAAAATTCATGCGACTGCCCTTTCACAAATGCCGTGTTGCATACCTTAACCTCTTAATGGCCAACCTTCCCAAAACGCACAGTCTTTAAAAGTTAAATTTCTTGGTTTCTTTTACATGTTTTGCAGTAAATTTTTTGCTAGTGATGTTTCTAAACCTTAAATTGCCTCTTAAGGTTCCAGAAAAGAAATCGTAGTTCAGGCAATTCACGAGATGGCAATACTAGTGCAATTAGGATATTTTTTAGAAGGTGCAGCAGAGAATCACACCTTTTACAGATAATAACAAGAATCCTCATGACCGCAATATTATCAAAACTTCTGGTTTTCTAAACATGTATTGATCACTAAAATTCCATTCTTGTATGATTCATACTAATGCAGAAAAAGGTAGCAAAAGCGCAGCTTTAAAATTGATCTTTAACAAAAGACCCATTTTCATTTTTTACATTTGCTGTATAGAAATTGGAAATAGCTAAAATTTTAAAAGCAGGCACTAAGTTCAAGTTCTCATCAGTGATCACGTAATCACAAAACGTTTATAAACAGTCACTCCAATCAAATTTCTTTAGTAGATGCATAAATGTGGCAAAGGCATGGTTAATTATTATTTAAGAAATTAAAATAATCGTATCGTACTTAACCTAGATTAAAAAATAAAAGCGCTTAAGCAGACATTTTTTCTGTTTTCAAGTTTTTTTTTCTTAAAAACAAAGTTTTATTATAAAGGAACTAATATATAAAACTTCAGTATTTATTACATAAATATACAGGGTGTTAAAAATGTATCGCAATCGGAAAGTACCATATTCTCTACGGATAAACTTACAAGAAACTTAGACAAAAAAAGTTTATTCCGACCGCCGCACAGTATAAGATTAAGATTGGCCTATCTAGAAGAACAAACTTACTGAAGACAATCTGATGAACAAAAGAAAAATTGGACTATAATGTTCTTCTTATGTTAAAAAATTATATATTTAGTCCCACCCGTATGCGATATGTTAGAGATTTTAGCAGAACCTACTGCAATTATTACTAGAATCTCTAAAACGGCAAAAAAAGTAAACATTCGGTTGACTACTAGAGACAAAATTAGCAGCAATTGCTCATTTTAGCACTATAAGTCTTCATTAGTAGCAATGTCTTTCTTTATTTTCTTGTTGGATTGAGCTGCAATAATTCTTGGAAAATCTCGAATTTTCATCCCTCTTGGTACTCTTGGATCAACTAACTCCAGCAATACGCATTCATAAAAGAACTTTTGTAGTTTAGGAACTAAAGGGTTTTCCAATAAGAGGTGTTATTTTGAATAGCCCGCTATTTCGGTAGATGTCACTTTTGAAGCTATCATTTTTTGACATTTGACAAGTAGAAACTACGCCATTAATAAATATGGAACGATACACGCTTCAACAACGCATTGAAATTATTAAAATTCACTATAAAAATGGTGAAAATTTGGCAGAGACGGTTCGTAAAACTCGAACATTTTTGGGTCACCGTGAAGCACCTTGTCGGACCGCAATACAGAAATTGGTGAAAAAATTCGAGCTCTTGGGACAAGTTAGTGATGTGAAGAATAAAACCCGTGCACGTCGCTCAAGAACAGCCGAGAATATTGCTGTTGTAGCCGAAAGTGTTAAAGAAAACCCAGGTTTGTCCATTCCTCGTCGTTCTTTGGAATTAGCCATTCCACAAACGTCATTACACCGTATTTTGCATAAAGATTTGGGTCTTAAGGCTTATAAAGTCCAGTTAACACAAGAACTCAAGCCGGCCGATCATCAACAACGTCGTGTCTTTGCTGATTGGGTCGTTGAAATGCATGAAAATGATCCAGAATTCCATCGAAAAATCATCTTGAGTGATGAGGCCCATTTCCACCTCGGTGGCTTCGTCAACAAGCAAAATTGTCGGATCTGGGGCTCAGAAAATCCAAGAGTTATTGTTGAAAAGTCTCTCTATCCTCAACGTGTGACTGTTTGGTGCGGTTTATGGTCCGGCGGAGTCATTGGACCTTACTTTTTCGAAAATGAGGCTGGAGCAACAGTTACGGTGACTGGATTGCGCTATCGAGAGATGATTAACGATTTTTTATGGCCGGAATTGGATGGTATTGATCTGGACAACGTTTACTTTCAACAAGACGGCGCTACGTGCCACACAAGCAACGAAACCATTGATCTTTTACGGAAAAAGTTTCCGGACCGTGTTATCTCTCGAAGAGGTGATCACAATTGGCCACCGAGATCTTGTGATTTAACACCTTGCGACTTCTTTCTTTGGGGCCACGTGAAAGAGAAGGTCTACGCCAACAGCCCAGCGTCGATTCAAGACCTCAAAGATGGAATTCGTGAGGCTATCGAGGACATAGGGCAGCCACTTTGCGATTTGGTTATGGAAAATTTCATGAAAAGGATATTGTCCTGTAAGCGTGGTCGTGGTGGTCATTTGCCTGATGTTATTTTCCACTATTAACGGCATACCTTCCTCTTTATAATGAAATAAACATCCGATCATTTATATTAAAAAATGGCACTTTTCTTTGAATATCAAAATAACACCTCTTATTGGAAAACCCATTATTTTTCATTACCATTATGTAAAAAATATTTCATTAGGAGCTTTAGTCAATTAGTTAACCAAACCCCAATTTTCAGCCATTTATCTCCAATAGTTTTTAAATGTAACCCGAAATACGATTCAACCGCTCTGATCTGTGCCCTTAAAGAAAGTTTTCAAGCTTTTTATAATTTTTTATTTGCATTACGTTTTTTCTTGCTTTTACATATTTTAACGTATGGTAATGTTTTTATTGCTATAACTAACTGTATGATGTTAATCATTAAGTATGTAGTTGTTTATGTACTAATACATACTAACCTGATAAATGTGAGTGTCCCATTTTGGGAACGTTGGCATGTAAAGGTAGGGATTTCCCGGTAAATGCAATAACTCCTATAGCCTACGACGGTTCGAACGGTCTGAGCCCTACCAATTTGTTTTATTACTTTTACTGTCAAAATCTTTTTAAAAGTAATTTACGACACAAAATTTTCAACATTCAGAATAAAAGAACAACAATAAAGGGTGCATTTTTTCAATAACATTTGACTTGTTTGAGATACATTTTACTATTCGAGGTTGTAAAACTCAACTGTTATCTTATTATTGGTCAATGGTAAAAGGTTAGCTCTGAATATAACTTCAAAGCAAAGTTACTGGTTTTTTATGCATTTATGTCTCTGCATTCACCGAATTCATTTCAATTTGCATGCGATTTAGTAGTGTGATTTTTAGAAAAAAAGTACGATGGATTGTAATAAATTCTATGGGTAAGTTTTATTTTGATCAGGAAAGACAAATGTTTGCATTATTGTATTTTTCTCTACCAGTGGTAGAATTGTTAGATACAAGTTCATGTGTGATGCTCTGAACGATTTAGAAGCCTTTACTTCGGAAAAAGAACACGATGTCGTTTTGTTACCACCAGCATCCGGTAATAAAGAAATTGAAAGCGATGAAGAGGACATTGATGATGAAGCTTTGAGTGGATCAAATTTACCCCAAGAGGTTCCCGGAGAAATTGAGATTCATCAGATTGACTCTGGCGAAGATGAAGATGAAGGTAATAAATCGAGAAAGACAAAAACATTTTGGAAAAAGTCGGAGAGCTTGGCACTACAAGATAGCATAATTGAACCTCCAAAAGTTGATTCTGAACATGCTGGAAAGTCGGAATATGAGATTTTTTCATTATATCATATATAACGGAACAAACTAACCTTTATGCAAGACGAGACATAAACAACCATAATTTTATGGTTACTGAAGAAGATATCTGTCAGTTCTTAGGATTAATTTTGATAAGCGGTTATCATAATGCACCCAGTGAAAATGATTACTGGTCTACAGCTGAAGACATGCAAGCTCCGATTTTCTCTAGAACTATGAGCAGAGATAATTTCAGAACAATAAAACGTTACTTTCGCATAGCTGGTAACCAAAAACTAGAAAATTTCAAAACTGCAAAGGTTTCTTGGGTTTATTCAAAACTGACGAGAAATCTACAACAATTCGGTGTTTTCCATAAGATGCTTAGCGTTGACGAGGCTATGGTGCCTTACTATGGACATCATTCTGCTAAGATGTTCATAAAAAATAAACCAGTGCGGTTTGGATTTAAGATATGGATGTTGTGTGGATCAGACGGATATCCTTATAATATGGACATATCAGCTGACAATAACAAAGAACTATTGGGTACACGTGTTATCGGTTGTCGAAACTCCTTCGCAACACGTTGTTTTTTTTACAACTTCTTTTCAAGTTATTCTCTTTTCCATGAACTTTCTTTGATGAATATTCGAGCCTGCGGTACAGTTCGGGAAAACAGGACCAACAAATGTCCACTAATATTTTCTGGCGAGTTGAAAAAGAAAAGTAGGGGTTCTTACGATTATAGATCTGATGGGTATTTGGTATTTGTGAAGTGGAATGACAACGCATAAGTGACTGTATGAAGTAATCACTATGGTGTAACACCTCTCCATAAAACCGCTAGAAGAGTAAAAGGAGAACATAAAAAAGATGTCCAGCAACCTAATGCTATAAAGAAATATAATGAAGGAATGGGAGGAGTTGATCTTCTTGATCGACTTTGTGCTAGCTATCGCCCAAAATTGAGATCTAAAAAGTGGTGGTGGAACCTTTTCTTACATGCTCTAAATTTCGCTGTTAGCAGCATATCGTTTTTATCAGCATGTCAATAGTGAGACAAGTATCAGCCATTTAGAATTTCGGCGTACAATTGCAATGTATCTGATAAAAGCAAAAGCTACACAGAGAAAACGACAAAGAGGTCCATCATCATCAGTTGTACGTGATATTCGTTACGATCGCATCAATCATATTCTAACTGTATATTCTCAGGGAAGGTGTATAGTGTGCCAGAAAAATACCAGGCTCCAGTGCTCTAAATGTGAGAAGAGACTACATAAAAAATTTTGTTTTGATGTATATCACAGCATCAAGTGATTTGATTATTCTATTTAATAGTATTTACATGATTTTTATCTAAAAATAATCACTTATATAATAACATGTAAACTCATAAAGGAAATAAAGGCATTACCGATTAACCTGCTATTGTATAAGTATACATGCCAACGTTCCCAAAATGGGAACACATCTTTTCTCCCAAGTTTAAAAAGTTATGTCGAAACTAACATGCAAAATGGGATTCAAGTGTTTTAATGAGACATATATCAAAAATTAACAAAATTCAGACAAAAACTATAAAGTGCCGCCATTAAAAGGTTAAATTCCTAAAATTTGAAGTGTGTTTATATTTTGTATTTTTTTTTGTGCTTGCTTGTTGCAGCTGCGAGGGTGTGAACACCTTATGACAGAGTAAACGCCCTACGGTTGAATAATTTATTGCTTGTTCTTTCTTAGTTAAATGCTTAACAAATTAAAGAAATTTAATACATTTGCAAAATTTCATTCCCCAGATTGTCGTAAATTCGTTTTTCCCTGAATGGTCACCCTTGGCCATAGGGAGGGGCATACTTTTCTGGCGTTCCTAAATTCATATTATAAAAACTTTCAATAATACGCAACCAAATTTCCAAGTCTTAATATGCATATTTTTACGATTTTTTAAAAAACTGGAAAAAGTGAACTTTTTCGCATAAAATTTTAATTAAAGAAAAAGACCACACTGGTCTTTATAGCGTTTTGATTTTAAGAATTAGGATAAAAAGACTGATAAAATGACGGAAATTTCAAGTGGTTAGGATTGGGTACGATAAGCGACATTTTCACTAAAGTACCTACTTGTATTTCGTTACTTTACGAAAATTTATAAACGCCAGATAGTTAGGATTCGTGGAAAAACAAGACTTTTTCATAATTTCCACTACAAAAGCATGCCCACACCTAGCTCGTTAAAATTTTCACTAGAGTACCTAGATACCTTTCTGCGATTCAGGTCTTTTTCTGTCAGTGGCTCTTGTACTATTTGTTACATGTCAAAATCACAGAAGTTTAGTGTGGTAAAAATTAAGTAATTAGTTTAGCATTTTTTTGTTGTAATTTAAGACTAGTTTTCACTAATAAAATTTGCATTACATGCCATGCCATATTATTTTTTTGTGGTTAAACCTTAAGTGTTATCAAAAACTACAAAGATACGAAACATGTGACTTTAAAGAAAATATCTTTTTGGAAAAAGAAATTGAAAGTTCTCAGCCTAGGCACTAAAAAGTTATCACCAAATAAATATTTCATTACAAGTTCTGAAAATTTCATTAAGTTATCTTTAATAGCTTTTTTACAATTAATTTTTTAATTAAAAGTGTCGAAAATTGTTAAAATCAAAATTTTCAAAAGCTGTTTTAGGGGATGATTATTGGCAATGACTACTTTTGATAAACATATTTGAACTAGAATTTCATGACCAAGTGGAAAATGGATGGTCCACCTGACGTGATCTCTCACCAATGATTTAAATGCCATCAAAGTTGATTGTAGATCAAAAACCATACTTATGGATGGAAGACGTGTCAAAATGCATTCAGTCATAGTTTGGGCTGGTTTTTGTAAGACAAACAAATTGCCCCTTATTTTTATTGAAAATAGGGTTAAAATCAATGTTGATTATTCAAATAGCATGTCTTTGAGGCAATTGTTCAACCTAGTTGTCAGCAATTATTTGGAAATCATTATTGCTTTCAGCAGAGTTTTTGTCAAATTAATTATTAATTAAATACTTTTGATTATTTTACATGGGGCAAGACTCAAAGGTCAGAAATTAAAGGATGTGAATCAATTCAAAAAGATAATGTCAAAGATATGGGACGAATGCCCATGTTGGTTATCTGTGCCACCTGTCACACTTTTGAAAAAAGACTTCACTTTGCTAAACGGGCTAAAGGGGAGATAATTAGAAGAAGCTTTTTGTAGTAGCATCACTATACATATACAGTGTGTCTAAGATAAGGATGCACAGCATGGGGATCTTGGAAACGGTAAGAGATGCAGCATCGGTTAAATGGGATTAAAGTTGGCTATTTATAGGACCTTTTTGTTGGCGTTTGCAAAATCTGGATATCTTGGATAGTTTCAGAGACTTTTTTAAAAAAAAAGTAGATTTCTCGACTTTTGTTATTATTTTTTCTTTCCTTTATTTGAAGAGACATCGGAAAACTAAAACCACTTTTCCATTGCCACTTTTTGTTCTCTATTAAAATACGTTAACAAAATTCCCATCATTAGAATCATGACAACAAGAGCTATTCAAAACAATTTTCAAT
>VTPC01000531.1:80582-92978 GCA_011009095.1 Ignelater luminosus
CTGTATAGTTAGTAATTTGAATAATATTTTTATAAATGCTCCAAATAAATGTGTTTTTACTTATTGATTTGTTTTTGTATTCAAATTTTCCAAACACCTTGTAGTATATTTGGGCTGTGATAATATAATTAACGCCTTATAAAACTGTTCTTATACAAAGGTGGCTAGCCGAAAGTTAATGGATTGATGTCATTCTTAAAAGCCTTTGTAAAAAGGATTTTTAAAAAACCATATATATATCAAATGTCAATTCGGTTAATCTACAACTTAGTGGGCTACAAGGCCTATATTGAACAATGTTGATATCAGTAAAATCATAGTCAAGAGTCATTAGCTTTCACCTGACCACCCTGTACATATGTGTATAAATTATATCTGTAATTTCAGAAAACCACTACAGCAGCCTGGGAAGATTCTTCACTAGAACATCACAAAGAATTACAGATTGTTCCTGAACATCAACTAACAATGGAAAATGAAACAACAATTTATTCCGACATTGTAGTTTTGCAAAAGGGCAAGATTCATAATCAGTTATTAAATATAGATAACAGGGCAGAATACCTAACTGAACTAAGTAATACTGAAACAGATATATTCCACTCTAACTTGGAATCATATCCAAATAAGTGGTTATTTGAAGATGAAAACTTTGATGAAAAAGATTTTACTTCATTTACATCAACTTTTTTTAAAACAGAAATTAAGTCAGAATCAGAAAAACAAATGGTTAATGATCACAATGTGCAGCCTTTGAAATCTGTTGATGTAACGAATGAAAATCTCATCACTCTCTCAGAATTTAATTCAGTGGATGAGAAATTAAATTCTAATCATGTTAATAAGTTACTTTTCAGTGCAACTGAAGAAAACACAGAATTGAATGATACTGCATTTTCAGCTGAAGATGATGGAGAAATATCTATTTCAAATGACCATTTAAATAAGTTTAGTCAAAATGTTTCTATTGGCAAGACTACTTTTGTTACTATTAAATCTAGTCTAAACAAAGAAAATTGTGATAACAATGTGATTTCATCGGACTTAACAGATTTGTTCAAGAAAGATGATAGTAATAATACATGTAGTAAAATAATTAACAATAATTATGTAGATTTTATTGATTCTAAAAATAACAATAATGATTATAGTTGTGAGAATGAAAATTTATGTTTGATACCTGAAGAAAATAGAGATAAGCCTATTACTAAAGATAATGTTCCTTTTACTTTACTTAATACTACTATGGATTGTATTTCTAGTGAAAACAATGCTTCTGTAATAAGCATGAATGTGGGCAAATCTAATTTAAATGATGCAGTTGTTCCTGTGCTAAATAATCATTTACGTGATCAAAAGAGTAAAACTTGCTTGGCCCAAAATCTATCCTTAACTGAAACAGGTGAAGGATTAAATGGCATCCATACTAATGATGTTATTCAAAAAGATAATCTTGATTCCTTAATATCCAATACTGATACTAACACCAATTTTAATAAAGTTGCTGATAAATTAGAGAAATCAGTTTCAGGTCAACTGTTTGATAATCAAACTAAACAAACTTTTAATAATATTAATCTTACAGATATTCATAAAAACACTTCTACAAAAGAAAATGCAGAAAAATATCTTAATAAAGATATTTTGTTTTCTAACTCATCTATGAATAATTTTAATGAAACTAAAAGTAGTCAAGATCTAAAGAAATCAGACATTGCTGAAAATCCAAAATTAGAATCTGAAAATGGCAAGTCTGCATTAAAAGAATATGAGAAAAAGCGAAAAATAGATAATATGTGCACGTTTTCTTCATCTACATCAACAAATACAAAACAAATATTACAGTTACCACATATCAACTCAGAAATAGGAAAAAGACCTCGGTTGTCAACAGATGGTAGTCATAGTATTCCCGATTTAAATGTTTCTTCTTCTTCCTATGTTCCTACTATAAATTTAGATTTTATAGCGGATTCTAATTATAATAATGCATTGCATTTCAACAACAAAAACCAAAATTGTACAATTACTTCAAATAATATCAATTGTGATGATAATTATAACAGTGTATTAAATATGAATACAGAATCTTCAGATTTTTTAAATACACTGAATAATGAAGTATCACTTCAGACTGGTGAGACTGAATCTGAAGATTTATTAAAAGAAATGCTTACTAATAAGCAATGCAATTCTGGCAATATACAAGATGAATTAAATATGTCATCTTCCAATTATATTGTTAATAATAAATATGATAAACAGAAAGTCAATAATGAACTCTTAGAATGTGATGATACCAAATTTGAAAGTATAACATCTAATCAAAATCTTTCATCATGTATTAATAATCAAGATTACACAGTTATGGATATGTGTCATAAAATAGATTATAATTATGATAAAGAAAAAGTGGATGACATTCAATATTCATTCAATGATGCTTCTGAAAAAACATCATCAAAAGGGATTGATAACAGGCAAGAAAAAGAAATCATAAGTACTTTTATTAATAAATTACAGAACAGTGGTTCAGGACAATCTAATATTACAGATAAAACAGATAAAGAATTTCTGAATGAAATGAACAAATTGAAAAATGAATATATAATAGAATCCGATAAAAATCAAACAAATACTGACAGTTTGCTTAAAGAAGAGTTTTCAACAAATAATCTTTGTGATAGAAATTCACAAATATTTGCTGATATTGAATGTGGTCAAAAGAAAGACTTTTCTTTAACAATTAGTAACAATAATCAAAAACAGCAAATGCAAAAAGTGTTTGATTTTGTAGAAGATGAAACAATCTTATCTAATAAAAGTTCATCTCAAATTGTTCATGAATTTAGGTTAAAAACAAATGCTTCTGTAAACACATGTAATAGTGAATTGATTAAGACTGATAAATCACTATCACAAAGTGCACCAGAATTTATTAAAATTATATCTAAGGAGCAGCAACCACAACAACGCAATGACAACCAACTTCAAAATGAATCGTTCTTTTCTATATTGTTTACTCAAACTTCAGCATCTTCTGATCACTTTGCACTAAAAGATGTTAAATCAGTTTGTTTATCTTCTAATATTTCAGAATCTTCTACTAAAACTTTGGAACTTCCTAAAGCTTCAGAATCTTCTAATCACTCTACAGTAAAACATGTGAAGTCAAACCTTTCACCTTCCAATAAAACTTTAACATCTCCTAACTTGGCCGCAAGAAAGATTGAGTCAGATCCTTCACCTCCTAATAAAACTGTAGAATCTACTATTCACTCTACACTAAAACATACAAAATCACATCCTTCAACTTCTACTACAGCCTCAGATTCTACTAATCATTCTACTGGAAAAAGTACTAAATTGGAGACAAAGAATTCAGACGTTTCTGTTATTAAAACTGCCATTGCTGATACAAAATATGATTCAAAAAGTTACAGCAAAAAAAGACCAGCAGAAACAACTGCTACAGAAAATGAACCAAATAAAAGAGCAAGATCATCAAAAGAAACAAGTGAAAGCAAACCAGGTACATCACACAGTTCAAGTTCCAGCAATTATATAGATGAAAGGGAAATTGCTGATAATAATGATCCAAAATGGCAGTTGTATAATTTTTCAGATCCACAAGATTGTTTTTTGGCTGTTTATAATCAATGGTGTCTTACTACATTAATGCCTAACCCACATGAAGATTTAACATGTCGATATCATGACAAAAAACCATATCGCAACAACGCTCATTATGCAATTCCTGGAGATAAAAAGAGAAAAGATGTAGAATGTATATCTATATATTCGAAACAACTTGATGATATTAATAATAAATCTATAATTTTAAAACGTGACTTAAACATGTATGGATCATCTTGGCAACGAAGACGTATTAACTATACTATGGAAAAAATTAGAGACTTAGAATATAAGCATGAACAATTAGTAAATGCATGGGATGAGGCATATCGATTCTACAAGCATTACAAAAACCCACAAACCAGTTATAATTCTTGGTATATGTCAGAATATAAGCAAAATGAGGTTAAACGACAACTAGATATTTTAGAATGTTATGAGGATTTCTATGGGTATACTTAATATAATAACATTTATATTGTAATCAGGGACAGCCAGTGACCTAATTTCAGGAGGTTTGCAGACTGTTTGGTTGGTCTGCTAACTACTTGAAATTAAGCCACCAGCTGCTCCTGATGTAATTATTAAATATTTTCATGTTTTAATATGAACTGCTGCAATTTTGTTCTATTCTTTTTAAGCTAGCCATTATTATCTCATTGATAGTAATACAATTCTATTTTATGTGAATTTCACATTTTTTATAAATGGAATAAGATTATCTTTTAGTAAATATGCAGAATGAGCGAGTCAAATAAAAATCAAACTGTGAAAATTAATTAACATTAAAGAATTGACAAAAGCAATTATTAATGTTTTTAGCAAGTTTTATTGTGACTGCCCTGTATTATCTTGATTCTTGGCAAAGTTGAAACCACTCTATTTTATCACTGATGCAAACAACAGATTTTATTCTTTTGTTTTAAGTATACCAGATGTTAGGGGTATAATTGGCCATATTCTATGGGCGATAGAACAGCCTAAAATAAGTACAAAAATTGTTTGTAGAAAAGTCAGAAGAAAACTGTCATCACTACAGTAATAAAAAATTTCCTTTTCTTTTTGTTAGGCAGTTTTTTTAACTGTACCAACAATTTGATTTTTGTTACATATCCCCTTTTAACAACAACCGCTTCAATTGTAAAATCAACTCTTTGAAGTAAGGTTTTGTAAGTTTCAACAATTAATAGATAATTTTTAACTTTGGCAAGATTATGCAAGATTCTACTCCATTTTGTTACATTTCTTACTGAAATACTGAAACGTCAATATTATTTTTCTCGAAAAACAGTTGAGTGTAGAATATATGTTGCACAATTTGTTGCTTATTTTGAACCATTGCATCTCCCATAGCAATATGGTCAAATTATGCTGCTAATTTTTTGTATATGTAATGTATTATTTGAAAATAGAGTGTATGTAGTAACAACTAAAGACTGATGTTGATAAAGCAAGCTTGCTTTAATGGGGATATTTAAAATTTCATAGACATAGTCGCAAATATTATTTTAAATTGAATGTTAAATAATAGCTTTTGTTGGGTATATGTCTATAGAACATAGAATACTATTGAAGCAAGCTTATTAGCAATTTTTTGGTGGAAAACTTGTTTGGCATGAGTCTGTAGCAAAATAAACAATCCGTAAGTGCAATATTCTTTCAAGTTACCTATTATTATTGATATCAATAAACTGTATTCTACCATCATGATTGAATTTAAATGTTCTCTATCATAGAAACCAAATTTGTCCTTTTTTTGTAATTTAATCATGAGGGCAGAATACAATCCATTATTATTTTATAGAACTGATAGTATTTTATATATTATATTAATAATAGATTCAAATTTATATTTTTGTTAAGAAAAATATCCATTAGATTGCAAAATAAATGGATTATTGTAAAAAAGTTTATTTTAAAAGGCAAATTACACATTTGCTATTTATGATTATATGATTTTGTTAAGATTGTTGTACTTTTATCAAACAAGAAACATTTAAAAATAAACATAATTTAGATTTACTTATCTATCTTTCATATCAATGTTTTTTAAGGTATAGATAAGAAAGTCGGTCAAATTCAAAGGTTTTCATGTTAGTTATAACAGTGACACAACTTTAAATTTGCTCATTTCATTCTGCTTATATTAAAAATTTTTTAAAATATAAAACTTTGATCACTCATAATAGCTGGAAAGTTTAAACTGCATTAAAACTTGCTTTCCTTTTTATTAAGAATTTTTTTAATTGTCACTATCGTAGCTAATATGTTGGTGATATAGATGTACAAATATTTTTACCATATCTATAAGGCGTCTTTGATTTGTCAATAGAATAGTTGATTTGTGACAAACACTTACTGTCACAACAGCAACTAATTGTAGTTTATAGGTTTTATTGTATATCTAAGTTGCAACATGGTGGAATCCTGTGCTGTGAAATAGATTAGTTTGTTGTAGAGGAAAACAGTTTCGTTTTTGTTTGTTTTTTTGATATGTTTAAGAATTTCATTAGTACTTCTTAATATTATTAACTTTGTTTCATTTGTGTTCTTATTTTGCTGTAATAAATGTTTTAAAAACACTAATGACTTTATCATACAATGCAATATTAATGATTAAATAAATTGATAATTTCAAGCAGAACGTTATGTTGCAAATAAGATGTTGATACACTCTTGATGGTAAGGTAAACGATACATATTCTGTAAATAAAAAGCTTCTGGTTACATATGAAGGTTTAATTTGATGAAAAATTGAAGCATTTTTCATGTAATCATAATTTAAGTATACTTTTCAGTTTATAAACATTTTCAAAAGAAAAGAAAAACAAATTCCTCTTTTACAATTTTTAAATTGATTTTTATCTTTCAACTGAATTTAAAAGTATATGTGGGAACAATAATACAGTGAAACAAATTTGGGAAAAAGTTTTACAAATAAAGGTTGTCAGTCAATGGCATTTTCTCCCTGACGTTTCAGAAATTTGAAATAAAGTTGGCCGTTGTTGGGGTACATTTAATGGAGCCTTTTTGTAGCTAATACTTTTAAGATATTCGAACAAAAAAAAGATTTCACAAAAGAGCACGGTTACATCCAATTACGATCAAAGGTGATCTAAATTCAATTTCCAAAATATCCAAACGAAAAACCAATTGCAGATCATTCAAACCGGCTCCATTTGTTGGTTGAATCATTAGGTGCCATTCACAACGAAAAATGGTCCACCTTAAGACGTTTCTTTCCTGAGATGTGCCGGAAAAAGACGCTTCACCTTAATGTAGGAGTGGGGATGAAAAAACAAAAAGAGATTAAGCTGCACTTGTACCAATCTTGTTCAGAGGCTTCTTCCTGACACATAACGGGTGTCACATATGAAATGAGAAAATATTACTGTTTAGTTTTAGGAGTGTGTACTCAAATAACCAAGAATAATACAGTATTATGTAAAACTACATTTAACAATAAATTAATTATAACTATTTGAGAACAGCATAAGGACCGCCTTCTTCTATACTTCGCAACATATGTCTAACCTTAGCCATCATCGTTTGGACGACATTGTGGTCTATGGTTTTTACTTTTTGTCTAATACATCTTTTCAATTGTTTCGTAGTTTTAGCTTCCCAACCATCATTATACACTTCCCGAGACAATATAACCCAAAAATCTTCAATGGGTCGTGCTTTGGGCACATTTGATGGATTAGCTTCTTCAGGTACATACCTTACGTTATTGGCTTCAAACAATTCAATTGTTGTTTTTGCATAGTGGGAACAAGCAAATTCAGGCCAAAATATATATTCGTCATTCATATGATATTTTTGAATGAATCTCAACAATTTTGGCATACAGTCTTTTATGTAAACCTGAGCAGTCACAGCTACTGCTCTAGAATCACGAATAACATCTGAAATTCCCCGAGCGGAAAGAGCTAACCAAACCAGAACTTTTTGTGGAAATTTTTCTTTTGCTTTATATCGTACAGATGGCGGAACTGTTTTCTTACCATTTGTGAAGTATCCAGAGATTCCAAGCATTTCATCATTTCGTAGAGTGAAGCACTTTTCATCATCCATTATAACACTCATATTTGGCTTTATGATTTCACTTCTTAGTTTTCTACATCGATGAGGAATTCTTTGAACCTGCTTTTCGGTGTATTTCGGTGCACATCCCCTTTTATAATAGTTTATATTCATTTTATTAAAATTTCTTCTTATAGTTTCATGGGATACTTTAAACTTGTTTGCTAACTTCCGCAAAGAAGTACCCGTGCGATTGATAGCAGATTTTTTCCAATTTTTTTAGATTAACTGCATTCATTGTCTTTTTTGGGCGGCCTTTTTCCGTTTTAAATAACTCACGATCTTTTTTACAAGCTTTTAAATGCCTATATATTGTTGAAACGGCATATCCTTCATTATGAAAATGATTAACAATATACTTATTAATTATTATGAACCATTGTAACACGAATAACTAAAATTTACTAATGCAATATGTAAAATTCGCACATTTAACTTGCGATTTGACAACTGCAGTCAATTGTTTGGTTTACGTCATTTGCTCAAATCGTAGGCAACTTAATTCTCATTTCATATGTGACACCCATTATTTGAATCTCATGGCGATCAGTAAATGTTTGGTATTTCTCATTATTTTTCAAAATTCTCCAGAATCTGCGATTGTTTTTTGATTTTCACTGGAAGACTTTTGCATAGAAAAGCGTATGACGTGTTTCCTGTTTACAAATCCGCAAAGTCGACTCGCATATTACTTACCTTTATCAGTTATTATTACGACGACGTAATGGACTGTAAATATTGGCTTATTCTTTCAATTAAAAACTACAACCTTCCATTAAGAATATAATTTGTAATTTTTATATTTGCCATTTTCTTTACATCAACAACAACATAGAAACAACAAACAAAACAAACTTATCTGTATTAAATTTACTAACAAAAAAGGGGCGCCAAATTTAAATTCTCATAACAAAATTAAACAGTTATCCAGACAAAAAATTAAATTGAATTTTGTCATAACCTTTTTTGATGTTCCAGGCTGGAATGTTAAATTTGAGAATACCGCCGATTTCGCTTGATTCAGTGCAAATTGCTTATACAGGGTGGGCAAAAAGCATTAGTGGAGTTTGAACTGTTACTAATTTTGTTTCCAAATATTTTATCTACTTTTTCTTTTTCAGCTATTATAGATAAAACTTGGGAGATTCACTATAGAAAAATATACTACGGAACAGCGAGTAAAAATAGTACAACTTTTCTTTGAAAATAGAAAAGTAATTATTTTAACTTAAAAGCTTACAGACCACATCTTAATGTAAGAACTGGCCCTTCTGAGATGATTACTTGATTAGGACGCTAATTGCACATTTCTTCAAATTTTATTAAATCTTAACGTTTGAAAATTCTCTTTCTGCCAAAATATTTGTACGATTAAGTTTATAAGTTACAATACTTTTGGCAAAAGTTATGAGCATTTTTGTAAAGCGCCGATTCCACCACTTCCGTATTCCCGCCTACCACGGATCAGGTTAGTTGAGCTGTCATATTATCAGGCTTGTTGAGAGGGTCACGGGGGCACCGAGTTTAGCTGCCGGTGAAGCCCCGTTCAAGAATTATGAGCATTTTTGTGAAGCGCCGGTTCCACCACTTCTGTATCCCCCCTACCACGGTTCAGATCAGTTGAGGTGTCATATTGTTAGGTTTGTAGTCACAGGTTTGTGACATTTAACAGGTTTTTGCCACCAAATATGGTAATTGCTTGATCATTAAAATTTCAGTATTTCATAGCGACGTTTGGTATGTCATGTAGAGTACACGCTGTATAACTGGAAGTAAATTCAGGACATCTGGAAGGCATTTTACTACACTTTCTGTTTTTTGATATTTTGACAAATAATTCTATTTTGAAGACCGATAACTCCGCAACTAAGAAGAATCGACTATAGGTTCCCTTTGAAAAAATACTTGTAGAGTCACCAAGTTACCCTATCATTATTTTTGTTTTTAGTTTTGTCGCTAACAAACAAAAGATCTATGCCTTCATCTTCAACGATTATTGCAATATCAAATGCAACTGACCAATTGCTATAACTTGCTTCACTGTAAATCTTAAATAGAATTCGCGATTTTCATGGACCAACAGATGGCCTTATATTTTGTAGATATAGCAGAAACAACAGTGAGCTGACAGCAAATGGTAGCATTAACATCATAAACTTCCAAGTGTTAATTTACATAAACGCAAAAGCAGTACTTTTAAAAGTGCTTTCTTTGCTGACGGCAGCGCGTACTCATGGTTACTGGTTCCTGAGCACAACCAATGTCTCAGATTTCTAATTCCTATACCACTGAATCTGAATGTAGGTATATATTACATAATTGGTATACATTTATTTATAATAAGATATATACGTATATTATACATGAAAATATTAAAAATTACTTTTCCCCCAATAAAATCGTTCTTACTAAAGCATTCATAACGGCATAAGGATCACAGTTAGCAGCCGGTCGTCGATCTTCAAGATATCCACGTTTTGCTTCAGCAACTAATCTATTTATTCTAACACTTGTGCCTCTTGAAGCAACTGCGGAAGTAAATTTATCCACAGATGAAGTCTCGTGTTTTCCAGTTAATCGCCTTCTGTTATCTTTACCGCCCTTGGGATCGTACACTTTTATATGTTCTTTATGACGCTTTTCGAGTAAGCAAAGCGCTTTCTCAATTTCTTTAATACCACCCTCCGCACGCATTCCTTTCGTTGAAATATTTGCATGACATCCAGCACCATTCCAATTTGGAAAAAGTTTTGGATCAAATGAGATTTCGATTCCAAAATCTTCTGCTATCCTACATAAAAGAAAACGTCCCATCCATAAATCATCAGCTGCTTTTATTCCCATGACAGTACCTATCTGAAATTCCCACTGAGCAGGAATAACTTCAGCATTTGTACCATAAATACTTATTCCAGCATATAAGCAGGCTCGATAATGTGATTCCACAATTACACGGCCATAGGCTTTGGCTGCACCAACACCACAATAGTAAGGACCAGCAGGAGCTGGTTGACCTAACATAGCTGGCCATCCATATGGTCTATTATCTACATCCATAAGATTATACTCTTGTTCGAATCCAAACATAGGTTCTTTATCGCAAATTTTATTTAATGCTTCCACACATGCTGCTCTATGATTTGTTTTAGACGGTGAGTGGTCAGTGTTATAAACCTCACATAATACTAGTTTGTTATTTCCTCGTCTGATAGGATCATTGTATAAAGCGCAAGGGCACAGATATAAGTCAGAATCGACACCAGTAGCTTGGAGTGTGGAACTTCCATCATAAGTCCAATTAGGACAATCTTTATAAGTTTGTGGTACATAATCTAACGTTCTTGTTTTACTACGGACATTCTCACCAGTTCCATCAATCCAAACATATTTTGCTTGACATTTACATTCCGGAATTGGTAAGCAAAGATACCTATCAAGCATGGATTTATCTAAGCTGGCATTTGGAGAATATTCTAAATGATAACTATTGTATGCTCCCGTAGTATGGAAATTATTAATCCCAAGCTTAAGATTTTTTCCAAATCTACTCAAATTTTTACCACTTTTAAAAACCAACTGAATTAGCATCTTTTACGCAAAATAATAGCAGTGACAAATAAAAATGAAATTTATAAAGTACAATACATCATAATCAGAATCACCTAAACTTCATTTTTTGTTTTATAAAACCACTAGATATTTTGCAGAAACAGAGGCGTAGCAAGGGAAAATGGCGTCTGGCAGTAGTATAATCTGCCCGCGCTCTCTTTTCCTGTGCTCTTTTCTTATCGTAATTGTGCCGCAATCCGCAAGGAAGTCAACAAATACGAAAGTTAACATCAAGTTTACTGTATTTATTATTTAAACATTAGACAAAGTGTAAAGCATAAGCAATATTATTATTAGTTTCCACTTAAAAATAACCCCAAGTTATCGATAACCTTATCAACCCTAATAGAAAATATTAACAGATGATAGAAAATAAGTATATAATTCAATGCGGAAAAAGTACTAGTTACCACACAAATATTGCTCACGTGGTAAAAAGCTTTCAAAACAAACGATTTATTATTATTATTTTTTAAATAATTTAAAATGAATATAACAAATAAAGAACTTTTAAAAATATGTAAATGGCATACAATTTGTTTCAAATCGGTTCCTTCCAAATTTGTTTAATCCCAATTGGTCTAATGGCACTTTGTTTAACTTCAGTTTATCTCAAGCATATATGTACGTACAGAGACATTAAATACTTATAGACCGGCTGTCAAGTTGAAATGCATTGTTTGGTTGGGGGAAATTTTTCTAGGCGAAATCGGCGCCATGTTTATAACTTTTCTGTCAGTTATTAACGGAGAGTTGCAAAGTTTTATAGGTTAAATTTGTTTACCTTTTGGTTCTTGCCTCTTTCCATGTGTTTTTAACTTAAAATAGAACTATTTAGTGATTCTTTTGTTAATAAATTAATTTTAATAGTTAATGGACTTTTAAGTTGCTTGTAAGTAATAAATAAGTGTGTGATTAGGTTGCCGTTAAAAAACCTCACCTATTAAACTGATGGCTTTGAATCTTAGCATTCTAAAATATACAAGAAAAAGTGTAGTATGCTCAGAACATCTTAAAGCAACCAATTTTAGGGAACATGTAAATAAACTTTTAAAAGAAAATGCT
>VTPC01000532.1:0-43971 GCA_011009095.1 Ignelater luminosus
TTTTTATTTCGCATTTTCTTTTCGTATAATAATGTAAAACGAAAGTGGTGAAGAAGGATTACGAAATTGTTTCATTATCATACGCTCGGAACACCCGGCGAAACAAGAACCTTGCGCATAAAATAATAGTGATCAACTCTCAAGCCAACGTTACACATACACTCACAAACAGTGTATCAGAAAGAAAAGGATGGTGAGACGAGAATCTTTTACAAAACAGAACCAATTAGCGGATGGAAAAGACAATGGCGATTGCGGTCGTTATGTAACGACAGGAGAAAATCCAGTCACATTCAGCAGTAATGCATTACTACGGTACATTTTAAAGAGTATGTGAATACTGTTATAATGAGGTGAGGTGAGAAATTACAAAAGCAGTTTGAGAATAGTCTGAAGCTTTAAGATATGTTTTAACGTTAATTAAATAATGGTTAGTTTACATGATATTACGTTTAACTTTAATTAGAATCACCTAGGAAAGTGAAAAGGGGTTGGTAATTGTTTAAACTAAATTAAGGCTAGGTACGGATGCTGAAGAACTAACTAATTAACTTAAAAGTGACGTCTTTCGCAGTAAATTTATAAGCAAAACACGCTAAATATATTTAAACAAAATTAGTTATAACTTCTGTTTTATATTATTTTCCTTTTTTTGTTGTCTAGACTTAATTATGTATGTAATGAGTTGATGTAGCCAGTTTCAAAGGAAGCTTCTCATTTCTAGATTATTTGTATGTACTGTACAATTTTAAAAACATTCTTTTAATGGTAAGCTGTCCACTATATGTGTTTTCCACTAAATTTTGGTAAATCGATAGAAGGTAGTTATACGTGTTTTTTAGTTTGAAGATGATATTTCATTGAGTGATAAATTTCTTTAGTACGAATCTGTTTTATTATTAATTCTTCGTCTTTTTTATATATAATAATCATTCGTCGGTGCAGCTACAAATTTACATAGACATTTTTGTAGTGTTACAAAGATAGTAAAATTGCAAACAACTTTGTTAGAAATTTCAATTACTTTTGTCCCTTTGGTAGTTCTACAACTCTTGCATACAACTTGAAGTTTTAAATTTATTCACAAAAAATTTAATTTTTTCCTGGGTAAGAAAGCACCTTAATTTTCTTACAAAATCTTTTTTTATATAAATATTTTATGCGTCAGTTATAAAAAAAGGACAAATATTTTTTCTTTCCCCTTGGTTTAATCTAAAGGCACTCTTATACTTCTGGTATTACCTTTTACAATGGATAATCAAAGTTTATTACCAATTTATTACCAACAGAAACGACGTATTTATACCTTTTTAGCTATAAAACAACAATTCTACATCGGTGCTGCATACTAAAATCCTCCCACAATACAAACTAAGAAAACTAAAGATAAGCAGGAAACTTTTATATTTAATAACTTTCTATACAAATCATCATTTATACAAGACATTATCATAAAAATTAAAACAAGAATAACAATTCATTTGAAAACTTTCAGAGCAATCGAAAATAAAAAGAGAAGTGTGGGGTTTGTTGATCTGGATTGTATGTGTGTGTGTGGTTTTTGAAGTGAATAAAACGCGCCAAAGGAATATAAACCGTAGAAACTAAAATCAGAATGCAGATGCATAGCACTGTTTCCGATAAACCTCTATACATTTTCATGATTCACGCTCTGAGTTTCCGTTTGTTAGATCTATAAATCCATCACTTCTGCTTATCCATTAAACATTTACATACGTATAATTCAGCGTTGTTGCTATTAGAATTGCGGATTCTGCGAGGAAAATGCGATGGAAAATTTATTAAATAGACAACAAACAGATAACTCCAAGTCTAAATGATCTTCAATAATGTATTATTTCCATTCACAAGTTAAATAAATTTATCGTTGCAAATCGAATGAAGCTTACCGATAACGATTTTTTTTAGTTCTCCTTCTGCTTTAATTGAATTTCTACTTACCACAATTAGGTTAGAATCAAATCGCTTAGTGTTTTAAGTTTCAAGATTCGAAGTTTTTCTGGATGCTGTACGCACAACAAAATCAAATTATAAAGTGACTATTAATAAAACTCAAAACATAATTCAATCATCAAATTTTGTTTAAATCCGGAAAGTCCCTCTTGACTCACATTCTCAAATTGATAAACTTATCTTTCATAGCAATAGATGTTAAGATTCAAAAATATGAAACAGCCAATGAGTCTGTATGTCTTAAATTTAACACAAGTCAACAGAATTATTTTAGAAAATATGCAATTTCCGATTTCTGTATTACATCTAACTGATAATATATCTGTCTGATTCTTATTTCAATTAAAGAAATTCCATTAAGATTTTGAGGTTATATTAGTTGAATACAGCGATCTGTACTTTTGATTAATTGTGTACTAGTCACCCTTCACTGTGTATGTGTTACTTTGTTTGGACTTGGTCTAGGCAAGGCCCCACTTTAAAGCGTGTTTGAGCTTTTTGAGTTGCTTGAGTTTTTCCCTCCAATCGGGCTTTTCAAACTACTTCAACTCGTTTAATCGATCGGGCTTTCAGAATTGTTTGGAGTTGTTAATCCAATCGAGTTCTTCAGATTGATCCAAATTGTTTGACTGACTGAGCATTTAGGTCACGTTTATTCTGATCCTCTTGGGCTGGACTTAAACATTTTGGATTACTAAATCAAGGAGAAAACAGGCTTGAGAATTGACTTTTTATATTTAGTGTTATTTCTTCTAACAATAAACGCAATGAATTGATTCCAGTTACTTCCAGTTTTTCTTGAATTTTTGTTTTCGACTGCTACATACTTCTTACTTGGGAGTACTAGACCCATTTAATTTACTGGAACTTTTTCCGTTATACCAGTGGTCCCGTTTGTCTCTGTCGGGTACATTGAAATTCTCAATAATGAGAAGAAGAATTTTATTGTATAAGTGAAACATTTAAACCTGATGAGCCATGAATTTTTGACCAAACTGTCAGGTGTTTTGAGAACTATTAAACGCTTACCTTTGATTGGATACCTACTCCAACTTTTTTGCAATTTTAGATTTGCAGATTTTTGATTCAACAGGCTTGATTGTCGGATTTCTCAGATACAAACCCTATCCGTGTAAAGTTATTTGGGATTGGCTTGGGACGGACTTTACTTTCAAAATGCTCCAAGCTTCTCGAGTTGGTTGAATTTGTTGCATCAGTGGAGCTCTTAAACCTGATTAGTTTCATTTTGGACTAATCAAATTTTTCAGATTGATTCAATTGTTCAAAATGGTCAGCGGAGACTTGGGCCGACGAGGCTTGTTTTTAATATTTTGGCTTGGCAGAAATAACAGAATCTTGGTTTCTGTGAAAAGATCTCTCGTGGTAGTAGAGTTTATTGGTTAAAAAATACCTAAAAAAGAAGAAGAATTTGGCTTCTTTTCTGGTATTTTTAATCTTAAATTCTTCTTTGGCTGTCACATTTTTCTACAACGTTAGGCACTGGTCTCTAAGTTTGGTCTGCTGGAACGTTTCTCATTGTCCCCATCTTTGTTTAATATGTTGAATGTTTCAAATTGAAATTGAAAAAATAAATTCTATTACAAAGGAAGAAAAATTAAAATTGATTCATTTACAACTGGTTGTACGAGGGCAGTTGGAGAAGAACAGCATGAAAGAACAGAGGAATAAAGGTGCAATATGGTGCAGGTTGTGCGCAACAATAATCTACAAAGACTATAAACCGCACAACGGCAAGATCCATATAATGGACAGAAAGAACCTCAAGTATGAGGAAGATACTTTTAATATTTATTTCTTTCTAAAGAACAACACCTCTAACGTTTATTAAACTAAGCTTTTGTTATTTTGGCAATTTTAAGTAACAGTTGATGTAGTGCAATGTTTACTTTTTTGATATTAAAATAATACTGTATCGTTGAATTATTTCCAAAAATAATTTTCGTCTGGTCAGATAAACTGTAAAAGATAGAGATCTCCAAAATGTACTTAATACCTCAGCCATTTGCATAATGCCTCTGCGTCCATGACCAAGTTACAGGGATGTATACCTACCATAAAGAATGCGTTTTGTAGAGTGCAACCATGCGTCCATTGTAATCTCTACCTCCAACGATGTAGATTACAAAATTGTACTCTTTAGAAACGACATTCAGTTTAAAAAGTAAGAGTAAAAACTAAAATGGATTACAAAACGATTGTCCTAGATATGAATGCAGTCTGGGGGCCAAGCAGGACAGAAATCTAAAGTCCTAATCTTTTCCTAGTCCAAAAAAAAGTAGGTGATTTGATTTTGTTGACTAAATTGGCCAGTCCGATTCTGTTTGAGTGTAAAGACTACCGAGCTCCTCTAGCTAGATCGGATCCATCATTTTGTCCAAGACAAAGGTGGTGCACAATTAATCAAGGACAGAACAGACAAAAGGAAGAATTTGGACATATGCTAGCGTTATCTTGTCTATATCGAGTTTTCAAAATGCTGCCCTGTTCCTTCTCAGTGTCGTGCTGATCTTGTAAACCTTACAAACTTTGTGTACATTATGTACGTCTCTTGTAAATTCTTGTGATTTTTGTGTGAGTGTTCTTGTTAATTTGGTGGTTATAAATATGTTTGTGACAGTACAAGGGTTGGACTAAGGTCTAGAGTTTCTTCATTTGTTGTTTTTGTTTAGCTGTAATTGTTGGATATAAAATCTTAGATTTATGGAAGTTTGTTTGTTTTGTATCTTGTAGGCCTACACGAGAACTTACCCAAACATCAAACAAAATTTTTTAAGCTTTTTTAGACATCATGGATACATATCCGAATTTGAAATTATCTTAACTTAACTGTTTTGGAGGTTACAATGGTTCGTGTCTATCTATCTCTTCAAGATTTTCAACTTTCAATTAAGTGCATACTTAACTAAGTTTTATCAGATTTTGAACGACTTCTATCTTAGTAATGATGTTAAGACAGAGATGTCAAGGCATCTAGTAGTGTTAAACTTCCAATTAAAAAAAAGTGTGCAGCAGCCATTTTAAATCAATTTCTAATACTTTAATTCAGCTCGTAACGTAAATTTCTAAGTTAGAGTTAACTCAAAGCTCAAATACGAGTCTAATCAACGAAAAGGGCATTGCTGTGCAGAATTGCTATACCATGAAAAACACACGAAATAACAAATTTTTTGTATTTGCCTATCTAAAAATCCCAAACCCTCAAACAAAAATGTTACAATTAGTCAGTATTGAACAGTATAATTCAAGGGATATCCATAAGGAAATAGCAGTTTCCTTCTGTTTTTTTAATTGTTGTTTTAGCTGTTGTATTATTTACACGAACATATTCCGCAGAGAAAATGATTTATGTAAAACCTTAATAGAATAACAACGAAGAAACTTCCCAAAATATTTCATTCTTGATTCAAGCGTAGCCGTTCCGATTTGAAAATGTTATCCGGAAATAAAGATTTTTCCTTCGTCTTCATAAAAGTTGAATATTTGACATTTGCTTGTCATTCATTTGAAACCCACACACTCTTGTATATCCTGCAGCGACATTTTGGTTGTTTGTTTTCAGACCTTTTTATTCACTTATATTATGCCCGTCATTTATATTTTATTAAAGGCGGCCAGTATTATTATTCTTTCCAATAAAATATGAGAGTGTAGAAATATTTCAAAATTGCCCGAATTCTTTGTGATATAAAACACAAGACCTTATTGTTTATTCAAATTGCAAAGTAACTTATTATCCTCTTTAATCAAATTACATCACATTCATCACAGTAGTAAATAATGAGCCTCTTTCAAGTCGGATCACGCCTCCCAATAATTCCATATTTTACCGACTGTCTGTTCAATTAAGTTATCATTAAATCAACGGCCTTAACCTCTGTATTACCGAAATAGCATCTGTGTTAGTAGAGTGGACGATTAAAGGAAGTTATTCTCGACTGTAGTTTCCACATCAAAGCAAACTCCCAGTTTATAAAATCATTTTTCTTGTCTAAAATTTTACATTCAATTCGTTTCGCGAATTACTCTCGCATTCTGAACACGTCATACTTGTGACGTAACCACCACAATCTGCTTTCTCCCTACTGACAAGTCACCAACCACCATCATAACGACAAGAGTAAACGTGTGAAATGCATTTTCTAACCACGACTTCTTAAAACAAACGCCACATTTTCAAAATACTAAGGCTAAGTTTTCTCCGCTAACAAATGAATGTAGATAGTGGCACAGCGAATGGAACAATGATGAATTAAGATGAAATGGCCCCGATAAGCGGCTCGGCGGACAGACACAGAAACAATGTGATAAATGAAGAGGGAACCGGATTGCAGACATCTGACAGACTGACGTCACAGCTGTCTCTTTCTATTGCAGCGTTGATGATAACAGGGTATAGTAACGTAATAGTATCGAGCAGAATTATAATTTTATATTAATGCAGAGAGAGCGTGTTTCAAATCGGAATTTGGTACAGTTTACGCGTTTAAATTCCCCTTTAATACGTGAGGTATGTACACTTACCCCTTGTGTGTGTTTATATACTGGATTGAGGGAATGTTCTGCGTGTCGCACTAATTTGACAGTTGTTCTAGTATGCTGACAAATTGGTTAGGATATAGTAGATGTGTAAACGTATCTCTAATGTCATCTTAAAATGGTGGCGGTGGGAGAATAACGTCTGTGTAATTAGCATTTAATTTGTCATTTTTATTAAAGATTCCAATGTATATAAACATAAAACAATTGAAAAATTTAAGTTTTGACATTTTATGTCTTAATAAATATTAATTTACCACTTTTACATAGCGTATCCAAAATCAGAAACTAATTATTATCGAAATCTCGGAAACGGGAAGAGATGGAGAGCCTGATGATTTGGAAAGAAGTTGCCTATCTTAGAGGTAAATAAATTATTGATGTTTTTGTTTCTTGAAATAATGAAGGACTTCTTAGATATTGATCAAAATGGAAATTCCATAATTTCTTTAAAGCCAAATACTTCGGTAGCAAACTGGAGGATGGAAAGATGGTAAAAGCAGGAAAAAATAGTTGGACCATAGCAGCGAAGCTATTCGGATAAAATGCGTGCTTGATTTTGATACTATTGAATAGCTCGTGTTGAATGTTTGTCAGTGTTGTAATTCGTACGTAGTTGATTATTTTTAGAAGTTACTAATTAAAATAGAACTGTTTGAGAAGATCGATTAGAAATTTACATGAAGAGTATATTATAACTAAAGGGCCTAAAAAAAAGAGAAAAGGACAATATAATATGAAAAATTGAAGGAGTTCATAGTAAAGGTAGTGATGACCTATTGGGTTTCTCTAGATAATCCTCAGTGTAAGTTACGACGATTCGTAGGTGAAAGATCAAAGAAATTGTATAACAATGGTGTTAGATGGCATAAGACTAATTCCTGTGTCTCAATAAAAGAAGTTTGGAATAATCTGCAACTGATGACAATAAACATTTAGCCTTCTTTCACAATTGAGAATCGTTTTGGGCACAGATATTTTTAGTCTGTTTGACATGTACATCTGTACATCCCTTAGTCAAAGCAGCGTTTCTCACTATTTTGAATAGCGGCACATTTAATCTAGTTATTTGCTTTGGACAGTTGATGATTTAGCAACACGTTTTTGAGCATTGTGAAGTTTTGTCTCATCTTGAGCAGTCTTCCGACACGTTTTTGATATGGTTTGGGCAAATCTCTATTTTTAGACGCTTGTTGTTAATCTTACTAGCGCTATGGGTGTATCAAATAATTTTCTCAGCAAACAGCTTGCTGAATTTCTCAAACTTTCTTACTTTTCTCTCTTCTTTTCCTTTTCATTGCTTGCATCTACGAACAGCAACCATAATAACGCGCTGCCGTTGGTGAAGAGGGCGCTTTTAAAAGTGCTGCTCTTGCGTTTATGGAAATCCAGAGAATTTATGATGCAGCCCGTGTACATTTTTTACCCTGTCACTTTCATTCGTTTTCTTATCACAGTACCTTAGTCACCGTCTTTTTAAGTATGTTGTTACAGAATTTATTAATCTTTTCCTCATAAGTTTACACAAACAAGAAGTTTTGGTCAGCAAAAGAAGATGAAAGCTGAATTTAATAAATTCTATTTATGCGATCCTTTACAGCCTTCGAAGAAACATTTTTCAAAAATTCTTTGGGTTTTGGATTTTTGAAACGGTCATCTCTTACATTTTTTTTCGGATGATTATCCATCTTTCTGAATATCCCACAACAAATAGGAAATCTCCTGGCCGCAGCTGCTTTCAGTTTTTCAATCTTCCGAATTGCAGTCGAGTTTTTTGACTTTCGACTTCAAAATCGTTAACGGCAAAACTGCGAATGACGATGTCTTAGATCGAATCATAGCCTTTTTGTCCACTTTGGACACTTTAACACTTCAGTTTCTTTTATTCATAAGAATTGGGTGAATTGTGTCATAGTTAAAAAAAGGTTTACGACTACTACTCAAAGGGAAACTTATTATGTTTGAACGTGGGTTTATGCTGCTTTCCTGATTTGCTCTTTTGTGTCCAATTCCAATTGGTGGTAGTTACAAGGTTGGTGGGATTTTGAAGGAGCCTTTGACAAATTTGTTTCTGTTCTCTGTAAAACAGTTCAATGTTACAACCTTTGTTGCTGGTATATTTAATTCATAATTATACTTAGATCACCTGTTGTGCTGACTTCTCAAATGGAAGCGATTATACAATTGATAGATTAATACAAAGATATTTTCTTGATAATTTTGAGCAAACTACAGAACCTAACATTTTGCAATCCTGTGACTTTTGTCTAGTATCTGTTAACAGTTTCAATGAAAGAGTTTGAAAGTTTTTGATATTAACAGTCGCGTTGAGTCTGTAATTTAAATATGGATTAGGTGATCAATGGCGGCTGTTTGAAGATGTTTTGCTGCGCTAGGAGGAATACTAAACGTATTTATTTTTGTTGGTTATTGTTGTACTAATTAATAGATTTATCTATCGATACAGTGTGATTGTCTGTGCCGTACTCTGTGGCTTTGCTCAAATTTGATATTTTGACCAAGCAAAGGGTAACCCTTGGATAGTGCTGGTTTGCAAAGATTTCTTTTCAATTTTGTGTTGAGTTGAAGTACAAAGTACAAAAATTTGAAAGAATTATTATTGGTTAGCAATGTCTTGAAGAAATGTTTCTTCTTTTGCTTGAAAGCTTGACTGTTATAGGAGCTCAAATAGAAAATACGAAGACAGTTACTAAAAACCTTTTTGAAGCGCAGTACGCTAACCATCAGACTTTGCCTCACGGTTCTATTTGCGGGCACGTGTTTATCTAGACTTTCTATTTAATGACCTCTTAAGTTACTTATTGAATCTTGAACTATTAGTTCATTACATTTAAAATATTTAAGATGAATAAGAATCTTACTTTGTCACAGATTCTTAAAGTTTTATTCTAATCATTTAAGAAAGAAGTATCTTATTGAGCCGACTCACGATTGATTTAAAAGAAGAATAATATTTAAAAAGTGAGATTAGTGATACAAACACCTTTTGTATTTTGAAAAGGGCACAAATTTGGAAATAGAATGATCCGTTGTTTTAGGGGATTCAATTTTATCCCATGGCACTCTTGAATGATTCTCAAAAAACTGCGGATCTACTCTAACCTAACAAACTTTGAACGATTGCTTTGTATCTGTTTAGATTTCTAATTACAGTAGGCGGTCAGTTAAAGTTATTTATCTTCATCTTAAAACTTTAGATTGTGACTACCTTTTAAGATTATTTTTGCGGTTTTCCTTAATAATACGCTACACATCGGCACAGCAAATTTACAAACAAAATAATTATTAGGAGTACGAGTATATTATTGTTGTACTCAATCAGAAAGATGATGGAAATTCATGTTTTTCGTTAAATTCTTCACTTTGTAAAAGAAATATCAAAAATAATAGTTTCTTCCACGTTGAATTATGCGAGTTAACAATTAGACTCTACAAATACTAATCGAAGGTAAAAATTTCTAATATTGTTTTTTTTTGTTACAGGTTCGTACCAAGATTTCTTATGACACTACTTGCCATCAGCTTGTGTAAGTAGTTTCAATTTCAAACGTAAATAATTACACATTTAAATTAATTAGTTTAGAAATTTTAATTTGAAGTCTTCAAAAATAAAATTGTAATAGGACACTGGAAATATCTATGCGTACGCAAACTAACAGAATTCCGGACAAGGCTAATATATTCAAATCCAGATTAAATGTCCATTTTCGAGCTATCCCCTAAACTTATATTATAGGTATACTACGTACTACACTATAATTACTGTCCAACTATTTTCATATGTTCGAAATTAAATTTCGGCTCGTGAGTTATGCTGGGTAAATTTCAAGCATCAAAGAGGTATAGCATTGCGGTGTCAATTAGTGACCGACAGCAGCCTACATGTGTATTTACTCGGGAGATGTTGATTTATGTTTGGAATTATTGCACGATATTGGAAATTCTGATAGAATTTAAATGACAAAACAACTTGAAATTAAAAATTCCTCTTTTACGAAAACAATGTGTAAGGGGGAGTTTCGTTGGTTAGTGTTAGAAATGAAGAAGAAAGGTTTTGGTATTCTTGTATATGTTGTTGCTAATTATAGATGATATCATTTGCATCTTACGTTCAGAATTTTCATTTTATCGCAGTACACTTTTCGTTTTTATAATCACTGTTTGTTGTGTTCATAAATAATTTTAATAAATACAATACAGAAAGCCATTATAAATGGTTTCCGTATCAGAATTAATGTCACTTACAGCCTTTATTAAATTCATATATTCAGTGCGAATTATTGCTAATTCACCACACCTACCGGGCAGCACAATGGACAAGTATCAAAAAAAAAGGAAGAATTATAAAGAAAAATTCTAGACAGGCACGCAATATTTTCCTGATTATTTCGATCTTTATTCTCTCCCTATATTTTCGTTCTCACGCCGTAAAACCAATCGCAAATAGTTACCTAACAAACTTTTTACGTGTTTTTCCTCCCGAACACATATACGCTACCGCAAAACAACCGACCTGCTGCAAGCAGCACTCTCAGCGGCAACGGCGGCGGTGGCGGCGGCGTTGAGGCAATTTGTGTAACGTGCGTGTTATAGACTTTGCATGAAAGCACTAAAGCTTTGTAAATTGCCGGAATGATGAGGCTAACGATTGGAAAAAGGAAGAAAATAGATATCATAGCCATTTCGCAGCACCATTTTACTTCACATACTACTACCACGTCGCTATTTTGCCCTACTTTATACTATGGCACTTCGGTATTCTGAAACGTGCAAGTTAATATTTGATTTGATGACTTGGTAATAATAATAATGTATGAAGTTGGTTTTGTAGTTCCCTTTTTCTATAGAGAAGTGAATAAATAAATTATTTTCTTGGAATTTTAAATATTTTATTTTATGGTTCTTCAGGAGTTTTATGTCTTAATGAATGGAATAATATTCCACTTCAAGCTCAATTAGTAATACACTGATATGATTTTTTAAATTTCACAATTACAAATTGAGGAAAGCCCTTTTATTCGAAGATCCTCACATGGATAAAAGGTTAGATTGTTGTTTAAATTTCTCAGAAGAATATTTGAGGAAGTTTTTGGTAGAACTCTAAAGCTTCGGATTCACGACCCAAAAATTAAAGTATCTTATTAGAAATTGGCTTTTATAGCTAACGATAAACCCTAACGATTATAACTTAGAATGGAATGAAATTTTAAGGATATTTAAAGGGAGGTTGTTACAATGAGTAACGAGGAGAATTCGAAGAATTAAATCCCAGCAGTTTAAGCCGTCTGGTATTATGTGACATCCATTGTTAAATCGGCGTTGAGTTTTCAAGGGAAAAGGGTCGTCCTTTTTATTATATTTGCTAGGAAAGAAGGCTTCTTTTTGAAAAGCATCCGTTTGTCCGACGCTACAAACGTGAGAGTCAAGTTAATGTTATTTTTTTTTCTGTTATTTTGCGTTCACTCAAAAATAATTACAAGGATGGCGGTTTTCAATTTGTGTAAATTCTTATCTATAACTCGAAAACTGTCGTCGGAGGCGTTATAATAATAATGGGATACCGGATCTAGAGATAATAAATCTCTTATTTTAAATGTGCAAAGAAGTCTTAATCTCGGCACGCTCCATTTCGCTTAATCCTAAATCATCGCTATATCTTGAAGAATGGGTAGCCCTGTGAGTGCTCTCAAAGCACGTATTATTTGGCAAAAATCGTCGTAAAAATGTATTTTCGTTGTAGAGGGATTCCTTATTCAAGACATAACGGCACTTAGATATATTTCCGCCACTGCTGTCGCAAATGGCCACCTTAATCTTGATGCAATTGGAATGGAAAAAGATTCTTTGCCTGTGTGTGCACCAACAGAGAGAAAAGTACCGGGAGAATCCTGTAAAGTGGGACGCGCTATTTTTCAGTCCTGAACTTTGCACTTGAAGATTTTTATCGCGGTTTCCTTGTTCCCGGATATTTCAGTTGTAAAGTTCTCTTCGAAATTACCTTCCCCTTAAATCCGCAATACACTCGGCAGAAGCTTCTTTTTTTTGACCTAACCCCTCTGTGCTTTTTTATGGAGAAAATTTTTTAATAAAATGGAGAAATTTCAAAACTTCATCTAGAGTATCTACACATCGTCGTTCTGGTTTTTTCATATGGTATTTTTCGTGACTGCCTGCGTTTAAATGTAGATCAAAACAGGCTTTTTTTTCTAAGATTGTCAGAATAATATTAATCTTGATTTTTTTTTGTTTTATTACATTGCATGTCTTTGGGGTGTATTGATTGTATAGCTATGTAATGGTGTTTAAAAAACTGAATAAACGTCAAGGTTTGTACTCAATATTTTTATCTGCTCGAGTTAGTTTTATGTTACTCGATGGGAAATGTATTTTTTTATATTAATTAGAACTGATTCAATTATTGCCATTTTAACATACTGGCACTGATATTCAATAAATTCAATGCGATGAATTTCAATTCTTAAACTAAAATGAAAAGTTACTAACAATATAGATGATATCTATGCTATATAAAAAGAGGTATATTAACCTTCATTATGCACTGATTCTAATTTATAATTATTCATTGAATTAGTTTGCAAAAAACTAAAGCATATCCTATCATTTACTGCGATGTTGAGAATAATTTTAAATTAAAGTCTCTAGTCAAATTACCTTTGTCGGTTTCTATTTTAAAATTATTGATAGTAAAATGACGCCATTTCGATATTTAGGGAAAATGTCTATAGTATCAATCTGTTACTGATTAAATACCAAAACGTAACTCCTAACCTACTTCTCAAGTCAGAATTCACCCCTCATCAATCCCTATGGTTATAAGAAAAGGTCAACATATTTCTAAGGATCGTGAAAACCTCTGGCTGCAAATTTCCATGACCAATGCTTAATTTAATCGTGGTGGTAGATACTAGATCTTTAAGTACCAATTGAATTGATATCTTCTGATAGACTTTAGAACGATATAACTCATGAAGACGTATGAACACGTCCTGCATTATTCCCAACCGTCTTAATCGACGACAGTCCAAGAGTGTGATCGGGGACCTTACGGAAAAGAACTAGAGTCTGGGATTAGGATCGTTCAAGGTTTCCTTTTATCGGGAAAACTTTGAAAACTAAAAAGTCGAGAGATTTTGTAGTTTTATATTTTGATTGGAAACAGTTTAGAAATCTTAGTAGTTGAAAAGTTGAAATACTAATCAAGAGGAACTTTAAAGTAAAACATTCATTTTTGTCAAGATTGCTTGTCCATTTTTTTAATTTTGCTTGAGAGCCCTATGATCTTGAATATTGATTATCAATACCATACGTGTATGAACAGAAGAGAGAAAATGGATAAGAAACTAAAAATGCTTCAACAGCGAGGCATTGCATAGTTATGGTCATGTGTTTTTGTACTTATACTTGGTGTTACTCGTGTTACTTGCTGACGATGTAAGCGTTTGAATGATCTTAATAGAAAAATGCTTTTTGGGAAGCTTTGAAAATGGTAGATAATTATAAAAGTTGTCAAAACGTGGCGAATTTAAAGATTATCTTGAAAGAGACTCTCTAAGAAGATTTTGTAGGTTTTGTTTGATTTCCATTTACGTTTTATCATTTTCAATTTGGATATTTCTAAAACAATGAAGTGAGTACAAAGAATTTTTGCCTTTTTTGGAAGATTATCATTGTCAAAAATTAAAAAAATACAAAAGAGAATTCAGTTTGGAATGTGATAGATACAAGCAGGTGCAGCTCTACTGCTAAATAGTAAAACTGTTCAACCATAACACAATCAAAAACGTACTTCACTCTAAGACATTCTGTGTACTTCTTCAAGATCTCTGTACCACTATCAATTCAAACTGAACATGGGCTTGAATACGGGCTGTTTAAATGTGAACCGCATTTTTAGTCTTATTTAGATTTAATTTTTTGGGCAAACCTGAAGTGTTTTTCTTCCTGATGTTTTGTCCTGCTCGTAATTAACACTATGGATTCTTGGCCTAGAGTCTTACGTAAACAATAAAAAAATTCTTTATAGTAGCAGTTGTACTAAGGATTTTAGTTTTTAATTTTTAGAAGCTTAATACCTAACTAACCCAAGGCTTGAGCCGGAATTTTTATGTATTGACTAATTCCTGTTCCTAATAGGAACACACAACAGCACAACAGCCAATGTTTTATATAATTTTGATTTTCTATATCAATTTTATTGGAGACTCGGAAATTTTGCTAACTAGCTTTGATAAGTTGGTTAACCAGCGCAATTTAAGATGGCGTTTAATACTTAATAGTGAAAAATTTAACTAAATATGAGTTCTTTGTTTTATAAGTAACAGCTTCAAAAATGTCTGCAGAGTAGCTTTCTTTGCCAGAACAATTACAGTTGAGCTGCGCACTTCTGGGAAGTCTCGTTCTATCTCATTAGAAAAAGTTTTTTTGCTACCAGTAATGTAGCGACGCTGCTACGGGCTTGGGTTCACATTCGATATTGGACTTCACAACCGACCATTAGAAGCTCTCTCTTGGCCAGACGATGATCCTTTTGAGCCCCTTTAATTTCCACCCCAAGGCCTCCAAAGTTAAAGTTCCTGACTTCGCAAAACCCGCGAATTGTGCTTTTGACGTTTTTTATGCTGTATGTTTCATTTTTTTTTTTGAGACCAAGTTTAGAATTATTAAATTGTCAAAATCAGAGAGACATTTACAGTCATAATGAAGCGTAAGACAGGCCTGTAATAAAGTTGATCCATTAATCAGTGAAGATAGTTGCAGAGATTGCCACAGTGGTGTCTTTGTTTTAATCTTGACTTGCATATTTTGATTTTTTAGGAATCGTCGGATATGAAAGTAGAAATCGAAACGTATTAATAAATTAGATCATTTTTTATTTTAACTTTGAAGAATTTTACTTGTGCTTCAAATGTACATGATTGCAATAATTGTATCACAAAAATCTTTTGACTCTGTCCAGTGTTCTTAAGTTGTTTTGCTGTTTGTATACATCATCTGCTACTCTCTGGATTTTATTTTGTTTGTAGGTTTATTTCTCCTGAACTTAATTCTCAAAACACCTTTTTTACTTTAGGGCAAAAATGCAAGGCTCAGTGCCTGTATTTTGACCACTTCTGGTGGTTCCAGCAATTCTAGTAAGTTCATCCATTGTATTCCGTAATATGAAAAAACTGTTTCAATATAATTTAGGCACCACTTCAATGTTGATCTTAGGCAAAATAAACTATAACAAGGTTAGATTTTAATCTTAGCTGCTCAAGAATATGGCAGTTTGCAATGAATAGCTGTCACTGTGTAAAAACCAATCGCCCGTGCATATTATCAGTGTAATTTAAAACAATCTGGTTCCAGACTTCATGATCTCAAGTCAGCAGATGTGTACCTCCATGTTCCATTGCAATATTAAGAAAACATTAGCAGTAACGCGGCACGCTTGCACTTAGACAGTCTAGAGTTCAAATTTTGAGTTGACTGTTTTCGGTGTTATTGACTGAAAATTCAAGCTGCTAAGGTTGAAGCAGTGGATCTTTAAATGTTGTGTTGAACAAGTACGTGGTTTCAATTCAAAGTAATCTTTGCAAAATTCTCTAATAAGATGTTTTTGATGGTAGAGCCTTTTTTGATTTTTCTGGAGAAGGCAAAAGCCATTTTAGAGCAGTATTGTCAGAAATTGCAGTGGTTGTCGAGTAACAAGCGTTCTATTACAACGAGAACTCTAATGCCTTTTCAAGGACATCTGTGTCTAATTTAAATTCTGTTCAATACAAACCCTCTGATGAACTTTCTAATAGTTTTTACACTACTACTAATCAGTAGTGACCGTCTCACCAAATTTAAAAGATGGAATATTGGCAATGAAAGGCAAAACGTAACGTAAGTAACTGATGTTTAATGGCTTCTTGATGATACCGGGCATGACTTAAACAAGGTCTTTGGCTATGTAGTATGATGTACTTGTCAAGATGCTACCTAGAACATTCTCCTAGTTCTAAAGATTTGTAGAAATGGCAGTTTTGCTCCTGACTTTTCATCTTTCTGAATATTTCATTTGCAAGTAACAAAAGAATAAAGATCCAGATCGTAAAGAGTTGTAATGTTCATTTAGTTTTTCTTGGGAAATTTTGCCCAACTAGTTTTATCCAAATTTACTTGTAGAAATGAAGAAGTCCACAATTTGTTAGTTTGAACCTTTTGTTTTGTATGTAACTACTGAATTAATACGTAATCTGTTGAATTCTTTTAATGTTTTACAGTTCCAGGTGTTCAAAGATCAATTCGGTTTACATGCGATGACGCAGATTTGATTAATGCTATTTATTTATTGATTTTATACTTTTTGTTACATCTAAAGTTAAGAACAGACGTGTAGGGGACAATTTCAATGTTAAATTTCTGAATGTTGTTAGATATTTAGCAGTTCCTTAGTTTCTTGCAGATTGGGTTTCAGGTTCATTCTCCGGTTAGTATCAGATTATCGCCTTTATGGGAATAGTTTCATTTCTACTCATGGATACACTTCTTTTATATTTTATCTATATACCCTACTGTTGTTCCAACCGATCTTTGGACACATGTCACAAATTACTGACTAGTACGGGCATGACACATATCATTCGTTTTCTGTTCTTTATTATCCCACTATGTATATAGTAAGGAGAATATGCATTACTTGTCCGTGTTAACTATATACGCTTGATGACGTGCGTCTAGAGACCGATTGGAGCAACTGTACTTTATTACCAAAACAAAAGCTACGCCTAACCCTGTAATTTAGACCCAAGTAGTATTCAGTGGTCCTAATGACTCTGATAAAGGTATAACTTGAAAAATGGTTTCCCAAAAGTAATTTTGTTAATAGCACGTAGCAGTATTTAGTAATAAAATGTTTAGATTTTAATTTAGAATTTTTTTTGTCCCTGACAGAATGGATCGTTTTAATTCGGAAATTACTTTTTATTAAAGGAAATTGAGGTTATAATTAATGAGATTTAATTTAATAATAAAATCGATTAACTGAATCTCGCTAAATTATTTCCCAAACAAATGAATACTAAAAATGATTAATGATGACTATCAGCTTTAAGTTATTCTAAATTTAAATCTATTTTATTGATGATATAAACACGCAGATATTATTTTAGGCTTGGATTAGCCTGACATCTCTATTGAAATTAATCAAAGACGACAATAATTTCAGTTTACACACCCACTTGAATAATAAATGATACACCACCTCTGACATTAAATCTCCTCCTTCTTTTTCTTTTATATACACATAGTATACACGTAGTACGTGTGTGTATGTAGTATAAGCAAAAATTGTTTGAAAAAAGTTCTTGTGCAAAATTGAAAAAGTGCCTAATAAATCATAGACAGAAGGGGGAAAAAATGTAACTGTCGTGACAAGCGGACGTGTTGTTGGATAAAAAATAAAAAATTCAATCGCTAATCCACTTTTGACCCAAATGCAATTGCCATGTAAGCTCAGACCGTCTATTATCCTGAAACTTGGTACGCATGCGTGTCATTTATTTACATAATCTGACATTTTCTTTTTCTTCTTTTTTTTGGTCACGTGTGTGTGTGAATGTTTGTGTGTGTACGCGCGTTAAAAGACTATAGAAAAGCGTGGTTTTCCGCAAAAAATTATGGCGAAATAAAACCGCTGCTGAGCTTTCAGGCCACAAGTCATATTATGTGGGTTGGTGTGTGTGTGTGTTTTTCTTCTTCTCCACTCGCAGATCAGACAACTTTTCCTTTAACAAAGAACTGTAAGAATGGAGAAACGAATTGAAGGACGAATAAAACACGGGTTTCTGATGGATACAAGGAAAAGTCTAACTCTTCTTACAGTTTCAAATAAAAAAGTGGTGGTTTTGTTATACGACAATGCAATCTAAGATTTCTTTCGCTTTTTTTGTTCGGTTTTTTTATTGTATATCCTTGTACTGTGGGACAGATAAAATAGAATGAAAGTAAGTTTGAAATCTTATGAATTTGTAATAATTATAATTATTATAATTTTATTGAAGTCTGACTGAAGGTTTCGTCTTATGGAAGTACACCATTTGCAATTTTGTCTATTTACATTTATAATAACAGCGCCAGCTTGATTTCAATAGAAGTAAATTACTCTTGAAATCCTACCTTTTCATGCGTACCTTAAATTCAAACTTGCAAAGATAAAAATTATTATTATTAAGGTTTTTCATAGCTAACTTGATTAGAATGAAAAAAAAACGAAGCTTAGGAAATGTAACTTATTGCCTAAAATAAAAAACAGGAAAAACCGAGGTGAATAAACAGGATATGGCTCTAATAAAAGAAAAGCACATCATTAAAGGCAAAACTTCGTTTTCAGTTTCCTTAATTATTAATAACACTTAAAGCCAGTAAAGACGCATACTAATATAAGTAAATAAAATTTTTTTTATCCAAATTTTTAATTAATCTTGTTAAAATGAAAAGCGAGCGGTTAATCAGAATATATGGTCCATTCGACAAATAAAATGAAAATCCTTTGTTTGAGTTTAATTTAAATTTTTAATTCCAGTTCGATGATTGTATTGCATGATTTGTTTTGTTTTATTTTTATTTTTTGCATTTACTGCATTTCTAACGTTTTTTCTCCTCTCTTTTCATTTCGTTCTATTTGTTTAGCCCAATTTAATTGTGAAATTTAATATTAACAAGGAAAATTTTATTGTTTATTAAAGTATTTAGTTGCGTAATATAATAATGATGATAACACTAACAATTACTACAGCTACTGTAAGCAAGGTATCATTAATTAAAGCGCGAGTTGTCCTTGTTTAACAAGATTTATTGATCAAACACATATCATAATTACAAAAGGTGTTTACAAAGGACTTGTGACTTTACACAAGAAATGACGTAGATGGTTTTGATGAAGGAATGAGATAAATTTACCGAGACATCCTCATTCTCGCTAAGAAGATTCGTACGTTTCGTGGAATCTTAATTAATTTTATTTTAGAAATTTTAAGACACCAACTAATTCTGTAGTCTGTTTTCCTGCTTTTATTTAAATTTGTTTTAAAAATTATTATGTTTTTGTTGTTCGTGCCTACTTTTTCCAGACCGCGTGGTTTAATGGCAAAGTCCAAAACAAATTCAGAAAAATTATCAAAATCGATTTTAGAAGATTCTTGTTTTATACACAAAAAATTTTTGAAGTTGAAGTTTGAATTTTAAATATTTTTAGAGATTGACTTCTTTGTCAATTTAGGCATTTGGTTGCTTTTTATACTTCCTTCTAGAGTAGTGCATTCGAGTTTCTTGCCCTGGCAAGAATTCTGTTTTTCTAGATGCTTTAGTTTTTGGACAATATGACATTAAGATTTGTAATTGGTCGCAGCAATACATACTAGACAAAACCTCATTTTCAGTCCTTCTAGAGAGACGCCTATGAGTAACTCATATTAAAGTAACTTTGGGTCACAACAGTAAGTGAGAGCTTCCAGATGAAACATCCACATTCAATTTCTGCCTGTAGTATTCTAAATGATTTTTGTATCTTTGGTTTGATTATAGGGGTGAGTTGGAAAAACTTTCAGAATTTAGATCAGCATTTCTCAACCTTTTTGGTTTTGCCACTCATTGATCTACCATAACCGGATTTTTATAGAGCAAAGACTCTACAAGCTTGCTTTAACTTTTCGAAAACAACATGCAAACTGTTTATATATATATATATTCGAGTTTAACTGTCTTCACCGCCTCCTTTCGCTCAGTCTTTTCCATCTCTCTCTCTGATGTTCCAATCTCCTTCTTCCATTCCTCTCGCTTCTATCGCCTTATTGACCCCGTCCCTCCACGATTGTCTGAGTCGTCCTCTTTTCCTTCTGCTCAACGTGCTCCATTTCATTATTTTCTTAATCTATCTGTTGTCGCTCGATCTTCTCATGTGGCTGTACTATTTTAACCTTTTTTCTTCTTTCTTTTATCTCTTCGTTTCTCTTTCTTTCCATTCGGCTCACTCTCCAGCATCTACAAAGGCATTCCATCTTTGTTGCTATTATTTTGCTTTTGTTTCTTTTGTTTACAACCAAATTTTCTGCTCCATATGTCATGATGCTTCGTATTAGTGATTTATATATTCAGGTTTTTGTTTTCATATTTATGTGCCGGTCCCAGAGGACAGCATTTAATTTGCTTATTGCCGTTTGCGTTTACCCCAATCTCTGTCATATTTCTGCCTCCGTCGTTGCATTTTTTGTTATGATACATTCCAGATATTTACACTTTTCTTTTCTCACAATGGTTTTGCCATTTCCGACTTCTAAGTTTTCTATTTCGCTCTCTGCTGTTGTCAGGTACTCTGTCTTCTTGAAATTGATTTCTAATCTTGCAATGGTGTATGTCTTTCAATTTCCGGACCATATAACTTAGATCATCAGGGTCTTGGGCAACCACGACTTGGTCATTTGCAAAACGTAGCGAATACAGGTGATCATTTCGTACAGGTACGCCCATGCCCTCGCACTCTTTTTCCACATTTTCAAGGTGCTCTCTAAATATAATTTAAATATGGTCTGTGATGTAGGGCAGCCTTGTAGGAGCAAGCGCAAACTGTTTTTAGTTTATAAATCAGAATACTTTATATTTCCAATATAATTCCTAACTTTTCAAATGTAAATGTGAAAGTCGAATCTATGAGTGAGCAAAATTATATAGAGATTACTATAATGAATTTCCGAACAATAATACGTTGAGTCTAGAGTCACTTGAACCGAGTGTGATTTGAAGATGCAGTCAGTGTCTTTCATCTATGGTATCAACAAGTCTGAATAGGCAACGTTTAATCTTCTTTCATCATTGATATCAAAAAGTACAAGTCATATTAAATTCTGAGCAGGTCATACTAAGTTTTCTTCTTTCAACAAATGATTTCTGACTTGAAAAGCCACCCGTAGCGCTATCAAAGATTAACTTCATGGTGCATGGTAACCAACAGAGATAAATCGTGTTAAATAGAGTTAAATTAAGTTCACAAGAATATTTCGAAAAGTTGCATATGAAACTAGTCGAGTGGAAATAATTTATTTTCTCATCTAGGAGTACACATTTATTTCTTTCCAGAGTTATATTTTCTTCAGGCTTGTGTGTAAAATAAGAAACTTAAGGTTTAACATTGTTTTGCAATTGTTACTCGTCGTAAAATAAAATAAAAATTATTGAGCTTAGGCGGACCTGTGCAAATTTTACTATCTTTCACTGCAAGATTCTGACTTGATTTAGCTTTGTCGAGCAGTATACACATTAGCACAAGATAAACAAACTGAAATTTGGAACATTTTGAACATGAATTCTGCTATGAGCCGAACCCTGCATCTATAGGTATGCCCAAAGCTGTCAATTCTTGTTGTTATTTATTTAAGTCTCTGCTTAACACAAAATTTGTTTTTATTTATATGGATCTAGTTAGCCACCAAGATATCTTTGATTAGATTCTAGTTTCCTAGAGTTTAGGTTATGAAATCTCTAATTTTATCAAATATCGGTTTAGTCTCTAACATTTATTACTGTTTTTCGTTTCATTTCAACTTTGTTTTTTTTGGCTTCTTTTGCTATACTTTCGATTGAATACAAAAACAGCAACTTAATGCTCATAGTTTAGAAACTTTTTGCTCTCAAAATGATTACTATTGTTATTTTGGGTTTTTGATCATATTATAGAAGATCTAGAATACTCCAAAAAATACATCTTGTAATAGAAAACTGTAAGGGTTAAGAAATCAAATAAAAATGTTTTGGGCCTTCTAACCATTAAGTCAGATTTTCTCAATATATGTTATTTCCCATTATGGACCACCTTGAGTATTTTTTACATCATCTTCAAATTCTATGCGAATCGACATTTTAAAGCTCCGCTTAACTTAAGTGAACTTGTAGTGTCCATTTTGCAGTTTTGGCAAATTCAGAAAAACCCTAGTGGCTTCTAGACTTTGATTAATCTGCAGAGCCCAATTTTGCAGGAAAAATCGGAAATCATGTTAGAATATTAATCCAAGAAAACAAACTTGATTGTTACATCTCTGGCTCTAGCTTTAAATATCTAGACGGTGTTATACATGAAGTTTTAGTTTCTGTAGCTATGATAATGACTGCTTTCACTAAAAAAGCTGGTTTACTTAATGGAACATCTAATATGTCCACTTTGGCATAAAGTAATAGCTATGGTATCCCGGAATTGATACTTTATCATTTTTGTACGTTAGTATAATATTACGGGCACCTAGCAATACTGAAGATGTTATAACATGACCAGTATGGAGTGTTTCTAAATTTTGTGGGATCCGGTAGCGCAATATTACTAAATACTAGTCTGTAAAACTCAATCGGTAGCACTATAGATCTCACGAATCTAAAACATAAAACTGATCCAAAAAAAGCAAAAATATTTTATTAATAATGTTTGGCTTGGGCGCTAGACGCAAACGTTGACCAAGGCAAGGCCCACTTAACTCTTCTTTTTCATCCTTTGAATATTTTTGCCCTTTTGTAATCATGAATATTACTGTACAGATCGCTGTGCGCATTACTAAAAATTGAAATAGAAGTTAAAAGAGACATGTTCCTGAGTACTATTATGTAGACTATTTAATAATATCGGATTAGGTCCCATTTAAATATGGTAAAAGTAAGCTTATTGTATATTTTGTATTTTTACTTGTTTTTCCAAACTGGATGCTGTATTTTAAAATATGTAAAATTACTTTCATTGTGTACTGCCTAACAAAATAAATAGAAGAGAGTAGACGACCTTGTTAGTTACTTTGCAATTATCATTTATTATATACCGCTGCTAATTAAATTCTTTAGTGCTTTCAATTACAAGTTTATTCTTTTCCAGGATATACCGATTTTGGATTAATTTTACCTCGTTACTCTTCTTAAATAAGTTACACAGATTAATCACTTATTACAATTATCAAGCCATGACATAATTTATTGTTGAATGTGTGTGTGTTTACAATAGAGCCAATTAGAGCATGTAAGCTCATGATATTAAAATAAATCAATAATTCATAAGCACGACTGCTATTACTTATTTTTAAATATCATCTACGTAAAATACACAAAAGGACTAAAATTTAAAATATGCATATGGTTAGCTATCAAATTTTGGAAATTGACGCAACTAATGGAATTTAAATTGACGTTAGTAATGGAATGTAAATTGGCACGTGCACACTTTTATTATATTAGGTTACCTAATCGTATAATTATTTCCCATGTTGGATTTAAGTTTTTTCTATTTTGTTTTTAATCAATAAAATCTAGAGATTATTAAGGTTGAATGGACTTTGACGTTGTTGCATAACCCTACATCATGCGTCATGATAAGCTCATCCCATTTTTCAAGTCGAAAAAATTTCAAAAAACCGTCGAAGTCATTTTTCAACAGCGCTTAGTTGACTTTGCTGGTAATTAATTTTTGTAATCATTTATTACAACGATAAATTAATGTTAAACTGATTTATTTTAAAAAGCTTTTCTTGCGCAATTGTTTAAGTGGCGAAAAGTTTTTTAAATAGTAACAATAATTTATTCTTAATTCCAAACTTTTCTGTTATTGTGCAAATTCAAATCGACCTCTGGGAAATCTGGATTGGCCGATCTAAATTATCTTTATGTATTTTTGAGATATATATATTTTCCTATTTAAAGGAACTAGGTTAGGTTTTCCGAACCTTTTTGTAACCACCCTTTCCCATTAATCTTCTCCCGTTTTATCCCTTATTTAAGCGAACGCACTTTTTCAAGTTTCAGCATAGTATTCACCAAGTGAAACACGTTTATGTTATACTTATATCAACTAGAGAGATAAATTTTTAAATTTAAAAAATACATTTCATCGCCCTAATTCCTAAATGTAACATTATTAACGAGCTAAAATACAAGTTGAATGTGGAAAAAACAAATAAATTTTGATTTAGAATCCCCTTATTATCAAAAGGTCTAGAATTGTGTTAAAGTGCATGTAAATCAATCTCTTGTAACAAACCATAAAATCTCCATTCATTTTACGTTTCCGATGGCAATGCATTTGAAATTCAAAACATTTCATTCTCGGTAAGAGCCTTCCCTGCTAAATCACTCTACTCACTTGGACAAAACGAACCGTCCCTGAAGTATACAAATACTCGAATTAAACTGAAAATCAACACTTGAAAGTCTAATATTCTTCATCTTCCTTCACGTTCTATTTTTCCGCTTTATTCAGTGCTTTCTTTCCGAAACGTAATTACGTCTTACCGTGCGCTAGCGTAACGGCCACCTAATAGTGGTAATGGTGACGTCGTCGACGGTCGGTTTAAATCCTAAAAGTAAAGTAGAAAATGGGAGAGATTAGCACTGGTCACAAATGTTTGCATTCGACTGTTTGGGAAAACCATTGTATGTAAGTGTGTGTGTATATGTCCGTGTTGACGCTATTGATTCTGTTAATTTGTTCTCTCAACATACCTCTTGAGAGATTTTCTGTTGTTGTGGGTGCCACTTGAACTAAAACTGAATTAGTTTTTCTTTTAATTTGTAACGTTTGGTTTGACTTTAATTAAATGGTTTTCTTTTTTGGAGTTGGCCCATTATTTTAGTTTATCGAGACTATTTTGGAACATTCTAATTGTGAGGTCTGATTGGGAAAACTTTGTTTTAAATTCGTCTCAGAATTAAATACAATTTCTTTAAACTATTTGCTGTTGCACATTAAAATATTATCTTTGATGTTTATGATTCAGTTTGGGAATTATTTTTGACGGTTTATTTATCATGTTAGACAATTCCAGTAATTATCATTTGGCGGTTTTTGTAAAAAACTGTTTTTTGCACATATTTATTACCAAAGCTATTTTGAATGTTTCATTTAGGGCAAGGCGCTTAATTTTGGAAAAATTCAGTACGGCAATCACCAAACGAATTTTTGCTATAGAAAAAGAAAGTTTAATTGCAAAGATGTCAAAAGCAATCAAAGTCCTATCTTGGTAGTTATTTCATCGTTTGAGAGCAGTAAGTAGGAAACAATTTTGACCACGTTCAAAAACATCAGATTAATCAAAAATGTATAATTGAGGAAATAAGCGATGTCCGAATTAGTATTTAAACCACTTTCTTTATTTTTTTTTTTGAAAAGTTAAAATTGAGTTTAGTAAATTCTCAATGCCAAAATGAACACTGAAACAATCAAATGAAAATGTTATTGTGCAAAATAGAACTGTAGCTAAGCTAAGCAATATAAACAATTGCATACAAAGCAAACTACAACCTTAATAACTATAAATTCACAATTATTTGCTTGTGTAGTTGCAACTTCCTGATTTATATTTAACCAGAAACGTTGCAAACAACTCGAGTGTAAATACCGTTTACTAAGGGGTTAATTAAAGTTTTTGGTGCATACAACCACCACCGGGGCATTCTCTATTTTGATGAAACTTCAGCATAATACTTAATTAAGAAAGATATATTTCACTTAATTGTTTTTAACTCATTCTCCTTTTTTTTTCTAAATCAATAAGAGAATTAAAATTTTTAATTTTTCCCAAAATATTTTCCAATGGAAATATCAGAATATTTCATGAATTATTCATTGTCGCTCTACGTTCCTTTTAGATCAAAAGGTTTTCTCCTTTTAGAAAATAATTTGATGACATCTCTTTCGAACTCTCTAAATGCAATTGACTTTCCCTTTTCTAATATTTTATTTATAACGTCAATTAATTCTTTTTTTTTCTCTTTATAAAAGTTTTTTACACAAAATATTACTTTTTTTAAAAAGGTAAAAGTTTAACTTTTCATTGATGAAGGAGAGAAAAGATAACTAATCATCAGTGACTAAAGCACCAATTAACTTCGTTTATTGATCGTCTAGAGTTCTCTCTGTTAAACACACAAAAGTTGCATTCGTTTCCGGAGAACCGGAAACTATTGCGATAAAACCTGCTTTCATGATAAATGCCTAATAATCGACTGCTTTTTGTGGGTATAATAAAATACAATTTATATTGTATGCATGGAGTATACCTAGTGAGTACATTAGTAATGTTGACTTTGTGTATCCGCACGTTTTTAACAAAATGCAATTTCATTCTAATGGCTATTGTCCACTAATTATCTAACAAATATGATTATTCCATTGGGATGACATGAATTAACTTGATTTTGTGTTTATCGTTTAACGTTAGTGTATGTTGACGTTTTGGGAATTGTTAAAAATACAGATAACGATATATATGGAAGAATGTAGCAAATATTGATTTTTATTTTTAATTAAATTTTTACGTAGGATTTTCCTTTTGCATGTAATAATATTTTGTAATACTAAAATAATGAACGAAAGAATTTAAAAGTAAATGTGCAATGATGAAAAAAAATTAAATGTTATAGTATAGGCCCTAAAAAATTCCAAGTGAAACACTCTGTATGAACAATAATTTTCTAATGGAGATTTATATTGATTATCCAATATAAAAATTAACACAATATGAGCAGATTAATCAATAATGTTTTATTTATCCTAGAATCTTCAATACCGTTTTCTCATCTACTTCTAGAGGAAGCTTTATGAAGGAAATTCTTTGCAAAGGTTATGTGATGAATTTTCTATAAGTTTAATAAATAAAATGAGGTTAAGCATGCAGAAATGGAATATAAATTTTATTGTTGTCATGCTTAGAAGGAACAAATCAACTAATGAGTGCAATTTTATATAATCTAAGTAAGCCTTGAAATAATATTAATATGATATTTTAACAATTGTCTTATTTTTAAATAAAACCAAGAAAACTACTGTATTTTCTTTCATTCTCTAAATTTGAGAACTTCCATGATTTTCTCCTCTAAAAACACACAAGAAATCTCTTTTGTGGTAAACTCTGTACTTAGTGAATTTGTGGGACGTTCTTTAAAGTTTCTTTATACAATTCGCTAGAACAATTCTCTTTAATTCCGTTCTGCTTTAAAAGTCTTTTGAAGGCTCATGCAAGTCGTAATAGCCGCCCCACTTTCAAATAGTAGTGGGAATGCTGCACTTAGTTCAGAGAGCTTTAAGTTCAATATTTTACCCCTTCTACTGCACGCTGAAAGCTCTTCCCATCCCACCCACCCCAATGCATTCTGTGGTGGGGGCAAGTGACGTAACACGCAGTGCGGAACAAAATACGGGCAGACATCGAATCAGTCTGACATCTAGTGTGCCGGCGGTGAGGTATGAACATTCTAGGTAAGCCGTGTCCTGCCTGCGAGTCAACTATTTGGTTGGACTGGTACGACTGGATTTTTTGATTCATATTTTTATAAATGTGTTGTTGTTTGCTTGAAAATTTTTCCGAAACTAACTCTCTGTCTTTCTCTGTTATTTGTCTCTCTTTTCTAAACTTTTTTCTATAATAGCCGTGTGCATGTGTTGTACTATTGCAAATTTTCGAGTTTTACGGTTTTTTAAATCTTCGTTAAAAGTGAAAATCAAAATTTATTGTTATTTAATAAATTGCCAAGTGAAAAAATCTTTTAAGAAAAAGAAAAAGGCTGTGACATTTTTCTCCTGAAAACTATTAATAACCACAATATTTTTAAGAAAATGCGGGTTTTTTTTCTCTCTCTCCTTAAAGTACACCAAAATCCCTTGCGACTTCAAACTTTTTCCCATTAATCAACGCCGCTAACGAGAAATTCTAACCACAAAATCGCAAGTATGTTGAAAAATCTTTTCTCAGCATCTTCCACTTAAACTTACACCCTGAAAGTGATTTGTAAATAATTTATATTCATCTGCCTGCTGCTATTCCCTGTACTTGTCGATTACTATTTAAGTTTTAATGGTGGCTGAAAAGCGTGGATAAAGATCGTGTGTAAAATTAATGATAGTTATGTGCACGTTATTTTTATATTCCTTATTTATGTATTACGTGATAAATTGATTGATATAAACGAGCAGTAAAAGTTTGACAAATTGATGATTCGTTTTTCCCCTTTCTGTGTGGTATAAATACAAAAAAAAAACCAAAAAACTTCCGCTTAATTAATTGTGGAATTTTAATTGTGAAAGTTTTAAAAGTGTCAGCTTCTAAAAGCAAACTTTTGAATAACCAACACACTTTATTTTAAGGGGAAAAGTTGAAAACTCCAAAAGACAGTTAAAATTCGTATCTTTCTCTGTTTTAAAAAGTTAGTTCAACTAGAAGGAAAAAATTTAATTTTTTGTTTAAATTAATTCGCTTATGCTTCAAGGTCGTTTAAGGAAAAAAATGTAAGAAATTTCCTCGAGAACATAAGAATTTTGTGCGCGAAAAATGATAAAGACTGTGAATGTGTGGTGTGAGAGAGGGAATATGGAATTCCATATACTGTTTTATCAATACCCGAGGGAAAATTGGGTCATTTTCGGAAGGGTTATAAATTGCAAAGAAACCGCCAATAATCTAGGTTATCTTTGCTTAAATTACTATTAACCTCGAAAAGGATTTAATAAAAAAATATTTTTTCTTTTCTTTTCTCGGCTTTTTGCTATTTTCTTTGTTTCTAAAGACGTGAAAAATAGTTGGACGCCAGAAAAAACTTTTTTTCTAGTTTAATTATTTTTTAATATTAATTAATTGAAGAAAGTCTTACCAAAGATTTTTTCATTTATTTAATGATAATTTAGGAAGTTGAGAAAATATTTTAATAGACTTCATTCAAAGCTTTTACAACACACATTGACACAATTTAAGTTCAAAAGAAGCAATTCTATTGTGAAGAATAAAATAAAGTCTGTCAGAATACAGGAATAAAACGAAGAATTGATCAAATATAAGCATTCTGAAGGAACATCTTTTATTTAAGCGAATATAAATAAAATATTTCTCATTCTTTAGTAACCCGGTTAATCCCCAGTATTAAAGGAAATAAATCTTAGAAATTCTACTATGTCCTGATAACAAAGACAAAATGCTTTATGTTTTCCGCCCTTTCTAAATTTGCTAAAGTTCTGCTAGTAGGGCTTGATTTTATTTCAATAAAACAATAATAATTCATAGTTTTAAACCAGAAATAAAATAACAGAGGGGGTGGTTGAACTATTTTGACACAGAGAACACTTTTTTTTATTTGAAAATCAAGTTTTACTATGCAGTAGGTTAAAAATAAAAAACCTATAAAAATGTAATGCTTTTCGAACCTTTCACTTAATCTGCAAGATTCAGTCCAATAGAAATCTTTGGGAAAAACTTTTTTACTGCTGAAAACCAATAAATGTAATACCCTTAAATGTTTAGATATCAGACAACAAAATAAATTCTCCATAATGAAAGAAATAAATTGTAAAGCAAATAAGATACAATTTCAGCTCTTTTGATAGTACTGATAATAAGAATTTATTTGGGGGATTATTACATTTGGCATAAAATCAATGAATTCTCCATTGTTTCACTGGGTTTGACTAGAGAAATTCATTTGAATAATTTAAGATAAAAATTTCCATTTTAAGAACTACATGTAATATACATACAGCTAAATTGGAAAATATTTTTAAATTTCGGCCATGTTACATCAAATAATAATGATCACTGAATTAGTTGAAAACAATTTTTAAACCTTGGCTTAATTAAATAATAAATAACACTTAAAGTTCATCCAATAAATAATTCTTATCTAACACTCCAAATGTCTCAAACTCATGAAAACAAACTAAATCCATCGAACAAATAAAAACTTCCTTAAATATTAAATAAAATAACTCCCCCATTCTTAGAATAGAAATAGAATTCTAAATGCATCAGTAATAATAGCATGGCAGAAAATTATCGATTGGTTCAAACTGGGAAATTACTGTGACTACAATAACAACCGTAACGAGGCCTTCTTTATTATGTTGCCTGCACTTGATCCTTCTACATTCATTAAAAGTTTATTTTAAATTTTTACATGCAGAATTGTATATTTTAAAAAAGTTACAAACAGTGAGAACAAATAAAAATATATTCGAATCAAAATTGCAAACAATGGAGTTGATTTCAAGAGTTATTCACTACTTTGTTTTGAGTGTTAAAAAGTCATAATGGCGATTAACCTTTTAAATTTATTTTTTATTTATAATTTCTGATGGGAGATTAAAACAAAAATGAGGAAAAGTCTCAATAAAGTTCGTTAAGATCTAAGCAGACGTAAATAAAAAGATAATTCCTTATTTAATCGTTATTGACTGTCTTAATTACTAGCAACATTTGAAGGGTTCCAACAAGAAAAAAGATTGTAATTAATCATTGTACACTGTATTAGTAAGCAAATCAGCTTGTGGACTTAAGGTTTTAGGGTAACTCATTGTGAAGTGACCCTTTAAATCTTATTTCGGTTGAGGTCATGTTAGCAAACTTAAGCTTCTGGGTAATTATCTGCTTTTTTTTTTAATTGGTTGCATCCTAGATTTCAGTCGTTATTAAGGGTCTTAATCTTTGGTTTTGTATCTTTAGAAAATAGTAGATTCAATTTAATTTTTCATATTTCAAAATAATAATAAATCCATTATAAATTGGAACATTCTTCATTTTAAAACAACTGATAATTATCTTTTATCTTTCAAATAATTAATCTTTAAAGTAAAAAGAATCAAAATTGTGTGTCCGGAAAAACAATTATTTCAATTTCAATCTTGATAATAAAAATCTTCCTAAAACAAAACGATGTTTTCAACTTGGTAAGAAGGTCATGGCCGTACTTTTTATGAGTTTAATGTTAATTTGTTTATCGCTAACCAATCTCGTGCGTGCGTTAAAACTTCTCCGTGCATCTCCATTGAGTTTGTCCTTGATTGCTCGGATTGTATCATACGCAAGCAATAAAAGGAATAATAAAGGTCCAATTAATGATACCTGTGGAATTCCTTCTAATGAAAATTAAATTTCTCATCAGATTCAATCAGATATACCTAGAAAACAATTTAAAGATTTAATTGATTTTTATATAAATAATAAATATGAAATTTTAGATTACCGTTTGTTCTATAATCAGTAGTTCTTTTCGGTCATTTTTGAAACAATGTTACATAGTTCTTTATGCTTTGCATTGTAAGCTACTATCAATTTACTTAGTTGTTAAGACTTAAAGACTCATTGGACATTATTAGAGTTTAAGCTCGTAAAACTGAAGAAGCTGTAATAAATGAGAAAAAAATAGTTTCAGACTGATAACAAGGTTTGCAAGCCCAAAATATAATTTTCTAGATTCTGTACCGTTTAGGGAATTAAGCAAGAAAAATAATATTTTTAATCATAGATGCAGAATTGGGGTAGAATTCCACAATGGGGCCTGAAGAAATTTTCAGCATTGTTGAATGCCTAGGACCAACACATCAAAGCATCTAGAAACCAAACGAAAGCATTATTGATCTCGTAATTCGCAATTCTTCTTCAAACTCGACATCAAAGTTGACTAGAATTTACTCAAAAAGAAAGTTTTTCAAAATTTATACAAGCTTTTTTAGATTTTGTGGATCAAAAGACTTTTGGGTGAACTCGGATTTTTAATGTTGCTTTGGTCAAAATATGGACTTACTTCCTTCTGATTAAGTATTAATAGCGCAATATCCTATCAGTCCAATTCCTTGAATATTCTACTATGGGCTAGCATTTCTATGCAGTTCTTGGAATCAGAATCTTGGGGCTCGAAATTTGTAGCTATATGCATGTCTTTAAACTTGATTACTAAGAGACTGATCAATTATGATCACAACAATGTTGATAGATTACCAAAAGGTGAAAAGCAGCTACCCTACGATATAGACGTTCCAACTACATAATTCGAATTACTAGAGCCTAAAGTATAAGTTCTTGGCAGAAAATAAATTTTGTTAAAGAGTATTTTTGATTATGTAACTAAGAGTAAAATCGAAAAGATTTCTATTAGTTCTATGTGACTCGTAGTCAATTTTTAGGGGGTTCCCATTCATTTAGGACTTGTGATTGTGCCTCTGCTTATTTTATTTTTCTAGAACAGTTTGTTTTGCTATGAAAAAATGAATTTTAAATGTGCAAAACAAAAAGTTGCCAAGTTCTGAAAACTTGAAGCCCGAGATCCAAATGACTGTCATCTTGAAAAATCGAAATTGATAAAACTCAAAAACATTTAGATTTGCATTGTTGTTACGCACCTCCATTATTACCTCTCCCATTGAACATGGCGGCATCTAAGAACACAACCGGGAGAAAACAATTGAGACTTTAAAGGCAAGATTGAAGATCCATAAATACTTATGGACATTAATTATGAGAAGCCTCATTCCTAAAAATTATTGAATCTAATCTGCAACCAATTTTTTAATAAAAAAAAAAGAAAAAGAGAAAGGTCGTGATTTTATAGCAATCTAAAACAACTGTAACACTAAAATTTTGAGCAACAAGAGAAATTACTTATGAAAATTCAAATCTTTAATAATTTTATTTTATTCTCAGTAAATCTCAACATTATTTATTACTCAATTACTCATGTTTGATGACAAGCTAATGGACGTTCCTGCAAGCTTCTTAATAATTTGCAATCTAGTTATTAGCCAAAGAGCCGTTGATTGTATACTAAAAGCATTATAGGACCAACAAAACTGGCTTATTTATTATTTATATTAAAATAGTAACTAGTTTGTGTGTGTTATGATAAATTATAGAATTACATAACAGCTTTAGCAAAAAATCCACAGACGAAGTTATGACGTGTGAGTTTACAAATTTCTCATTCCATTATAATGTAATACAAGCAAAAATAGACCTAGACGTTCTCTACAATTCATATTTTAACGTGAAAGAATGCTTCGCGCATAGTATACGAGAAAATTTTGCAACTGAATTTCTCTTACATCTATCATACACAGCGTAACAGCACTAAATTGAAAAATATTATGGGTAAGATATATTGGATTTCATGTATGATACTGTTTATTAACTTCAGATATTCAATATAGACAAGAGGAGTTTCCATTTGTTTTGATTCAATTTTCTTTTTAACTTTAAAAACTTAAAAAAAATTATTTTCCCAGCGTTTTAATTTATTTCCGCTTTTTATTAAAATCCACCCATTTCAAGCTATTTCTACCCGATTATGACACTAATTTAAAGCCAACAGCGCGAGAACAAGAAACTGACCTCAAAAGTTTTTACTTGTAGTATACAAACAAGGAAAATAAATGGACACCACATAGAACGCAATTTCCAGACAGAAACTACTCTACTGTTACAAAAACCATTTTATACTTTTTGCATAGCTTGGTTTAATGAAACCTTGGTGTACCTACTCTGGCACTATACTGTATTGTTACAGTGTGAAATTTTAATTTTTCGTTTTCGATAAATTGCTAACGTAAGTTAAATGCTCGGAAGATTAGGGAATAAACACTAACATAAACTTCAAGATAATATGTGGATTATCATTAAACTCCGACGTATACGACATCCCCTAAATCTCCTTGACTGCTTATTCAAATTTATGCTGTGTATGCACACAGTCACACACACACACACATCACACATACCTACACCGAGTAGAACTGATGGATTTGTATCATAATTGGAATTAACCATTGTCGTTAATTAAATTAGTCTCTGTAAATTAGTTATATTACGATGTTGACTGTTGTGTATTATTGAGTTTAAAAGATCGAGTTGGCTCTCTGCATAATTGCATTAAAAGCATGTAATTTCTCATATTACACTGGTTTTCAGGACTTTTAGATATGCTTTGAGAAACTCGAACTGTAAAGACGTGCATTTAATCATTGCTTTAGTACACAAGTTGCTAAAAGCTCTATAACGGTGCAAGTCGGCAACTTTACTAATGTGAGAAATAAAAGCCTTTAGTTTGCAATATTCATAATGGATTTGAATAACTCTTTTAAAACATTTTTTTGCTTTGCAAAAATGATTCGAGTTTAATTTGTGATAAGTAGATCGAAAAAACAGTCTAATATAATAAATAATACCAATTAACCTAATTTAACTTAACCTCTTTTTTGTACCTTCAATAATGTGGTAATTTCCTGTCAATTTTAAATGCTGATGGATTAGTTTTATTTTTTCCCCAAGTACATTTTTTGCATTATTTATTCATTGAAGCTATTATAAAACGTATTTAACTATTCTGCATAATTTCCATAATTAAATGTTGCTTTTTCTGGAAATTATTATTCTTGGAAATTGCAATGGTATACTGTCTATACTTTCTAGAAGAATTCCAATATTTATAACACTCTTGTTTTAATAAATCGATAAGATAAATTCTGATGCAGTTGAAATTACTAGCAACCAACTTATCAGTTAATGTGTGAGATTCAATTGCAACAAAAGCTAACAGGATATCGTCTTTCTTCTTTTGGATTTCTAGTTACCTTGTACCAGTCGTCTCGGCTCGTCCCATAAATTTTCTTCTTTTTTACTGCTTTTCTTACTTCTTTCATTCATATTTCTCTTGGTTTTCTTTTTTGCTTTTCTTTAGTTGTTCTTGCTTCATACTTTTCTTGTACTTCTTTCTTTTCCCATTCTTTGGACATGATATCTAGTTTTCATGTTCTTTCCATTATTGTTTGTTTCCATTTTTAGTCCTTTTTTGGTATTGTTTTAAAGCAATTTTTAAATTTTCCAATTTTTTTGTTCACTTTTCTGATACCATACTGTATCATGTTTAATTTTTTCCATTTCCTTGAATCTTTTCATGTTATATGTAATTATTCCTTTTAATATTTTCTTTAGCTTTTCTTCTGTTCTCTCTTTGTTTAGTTTAGTTTTGTTTTGTGTTTTTCCCGAGTTCTTACTTTTTGAAAAGATTTTTCTCGATTCTCTTTCTTTTTTCCTCTTATTGTCTTCCATGTGGTAATCTTTGCTATTGTTCATCTTTATGCCTTTAACACTTTTTGACATCAAATGCGTCATTTTCTTTGTAGCAACAGTGGCATTTTTATTTCTTTAAATTCATACAGCACCAGCGCCCCGTGTCTTAAATGTATTTTATTCGCCGTCACTTAAAAATTGAATTTTGCTTGTACAAAAATATACCAGCGACGTGGTTTTAGATATTTTTGTCTCTTTTAACATTGCGGGAAATTATCTAAAACAACTTTAAAGTAACTTAAGGTAAGACAGATGAATGGTAAAGAAGTTTTTATTTTTCGCCCAAGACTATATTCAATGAATTTATACTTCAAAAGAAATATTTGGCACTGGCTTCATTTTTTTCTATTGCTAACCACTTTAGTACTCGTTGAATATACCTACTTCGTTAACAGTTTGACGATTCTACTCTCCAGAACTCAGTAAACACTTTTCTTTGATCTGTAATATGTACCGAAAACGTTTGATGAGCGATGTTAACCTATGGAAGTTGCAAAAGTATAAGTTAAGTCATTTATTGTGGGTGGTTTTGTAAGTATCATCAAAATTTTTCTTTTAAAACTGGACGATTTTGACTTTCTCGATTGTAAATTGGGTCTTTTTGGCCCTCAGATCTTTTTGCTGCAACTTGTTGCAATTTTCTACTCTTTTTCTGAATTTGTCCGTATGACGAGGTTTCCAGCTAAGATGATTTTTTCTTCAGAATTTAGGTTTTGCTTTATTGTTCTATAAAAAGATGTTATGAGATCAAAGGCAAACTTTGAAGCTTAGTCTAGCATATTAATTTTTAACCTTTCATTCTAGAAACACTTAGAGCTTTGATTTGTGTTTTGGAAGTCCTGCTATTTACCTACTTATTTAGTCTTATAGCCTTGTGCAAGACTGTTGGTGAAGTGTTATTTTTGTTTCTTCTATCCAAGTCTTTTTTGTGTCCCTCTTTTTCTCTTTTTTTGTGGGCCGTGTTTCGTATAGTTTTTGGGTTGTTTTTTCTTTGCTAGCTTTTTGTTTCTGCACCATCTTAATTGACTTTTCTCTACTGTGCGTTCTATGGATTTCGATTTTAGTTTTTATCTAGACACATCGTTTCTTGTGTGCTCCATAATTGTTCTGTCTTCTGTGACTATCCAAGATTCTGATCTGGGAAAAACTACTTTGTTGAAAATTTGTATGATCATATCTTCTTTCTGTAATTTCGTCGTCTAGTCTTTTGTTCTGTGCTGCTGTTACTCCTAGATACTTAAATTTTTTTAGTTTTTTCTACATCCTCCATTTGTATTGAGTGCTGTCTTTTATTTTTACTAATAACCATGGGTGTTGTTTTTTCTTGGCCAATATTATTTATGTTGTGTTTGCCTACATAGTGCTCTTGCATACATGTGTAGGTTTTTGTTCAGTGTCTTTTTACCTTTGACTATTAATACCATATCGTCCACGTAGCTTACTTCTGCTACTTGAATTTTTGCATCTTCCAGTATCTCATTTCGTACCGCTTGGTAACTTCTTCAGTTTTCTCTATTGTGTCGTCTGGTACAAGTAAGAAAAGTGAAGGTCTCAGAATACATCCCTGCTTAATTCTGATTTTTGTCAAATGCTTACTCTAAATTTATAAAGTAGAGGTTATAATTTTTCTTCTTTATATATTACCTTTTATGTTAAAATGTTATAAAAATATGGCATCCTCTATTGAGTCTGTATCGTTTAGTGGTAAATAGTTAAATAGGTACTGCATTGAGTTTTGGTTGACGATGCTTTTTGGTTTTTTGGTTTTTGCTCATTTCTTCATTTCGGAACAATCATTTTCTAATTTGTTCTAAGATAAAATAATGGTTTTAGTTAACTCAAACACTAATTCGTTCTACAAGTTTAGAAAGTTGCTTTATAAAGAAGCTATTAGCTTTGTAATCATCTCTTCATTGTCAGTTGATAGAAAAATTTTAATAATCACTAAAGCTTACAGAATAGTCATCTTCTAAAGTGAAGACAGTAGTCCTATCCTTCTAAATCATCTTTGAAGTAAAGAAGATTAATTGAATGCTGAGTTTTTTGTTAATTTCCATTCAAAAAGTAATTTGTAAAATATCAAGAAAATTGGAAGAGAGGAAATGACGGCTCATTGTCGTGCAATGCTTACTTGAGAAGATTGAGAAAAAGCAGAAACCTAGTTAGCTACCGCCAAAGTTTTGGCGAAGAAAGACTATCCAGCAAGTTTTTTTATATTTTCATTAGCTGAATACACAATCATTTCCTTATAGATTCCTCACATAACGACAAATACGTTTGTATATTTTAGTACAGCTCGAACGTCCAAACTAGATTGTTTTGTTAAGTTTTTGCTCAAAAGTTGAACTTTTTTCTGATAAAGTTACCTTCAAATGAGCCAATTTGAGATATCCTTCATTTAGAATTTAAAGAGTGCTGTAGAGTTTTTAGTTGTCGTATGCTACTTGGGATTGAAACAAAATGCGTTGCCTAACAGATCTTTCTAACTATAAGAGTATTTAGAAGAAGAAATTTTTTTAGCCAAAGCCGATTTGGTGTACTAGCTCAGAAAGGACTTAAGGCGATCACAGTTGGATTTTTTGACATATGTAATGGAAAGTGCGAAATATTGTCTTTTTTGGCATTGTACTCCAATAAACTACTAGCAATTGAAATTCTTTGCTAGACATTCAATCCAATTCTTGGTTGGCCTTAAGAGAAGACTGTTTTGTGCGAATCTTTTGTTTTTTAATGATTTTCCTTATTTTCTTAAAGCCTCCTAATTACTGTTAGTAATAATAGAATCTCAGACATCATGCCCAAAGACTGCTTACGTTTGGTAAATTTACCTTTTTGTTAGACCTGTTAAAGGTTAAGTTTGAAGCTTTTGGTGCTTTAGATTTGTCAGTTTAGCTAGATAAATCGATATGCAATGAATTTTTAACAAGCTTCGAATGAGTACCACACACTTCGAGTTTCTGATAATTGATTTTGAGTTAGGCTTAATCAAACTGGCGGCAGCAGCTCATTGTTAAAATTTTAACATTTCTTTGTGTTTTACTACTATGACTAAACTTTTTGATTATTAGAACTGGTGAGAACGATTTCGAAACTAAATAATCTTATTCCACTGAGTGATTTTGGAATTGTCTCCCATTCAATAGGCTATTTGTCATTCATCCTCAGATTTAGCAACTTTTAGACAGTTGTCAGTTTTCCTCTTTGGATATCTAAGATGATCAAAACTCTTAATAATTATCCTCATAGAAAACCTGCTGTTCTCTCCCATGATAAAACATGTAACTTTAGTAAGTGTTTTGCTTATTGTATTACGAAGTTCCGAAGTATAAGATCAAATTATTCTTAGAATCATTTTTCTGGAAAAAATTCACAGCCACCAAAAGAGAAATACCGTAGTTGCATGATTAAACTAAAATTTTAAAAAAGCCGCTTTTGAAGTATACACTTACAATATATCAGTGTATCAAATATTTATTAACTTCCGACCAAAGATTACATCATGTTACACATGAATTATCAAACTAGTTGCATGTGTGTGTATGCTCATACGTGTTATCTTTTACCTGTCAGCTGCAATAAATTAGCTATGCGGCGCTTATGTGTAAGTGAACTTGTAAATAAACATCAACAAGCTCGTAAACACGCTTAACTTTTGATTTTGATCTATGAAGCTTTGAATAATGAAATATCCTTTCTAGTTAATTCGGAATACTGTTAAATTGGATTATGTGAAAATGGGCTCTGTTAGAATATGGTGGTAATATTTTCTTTTATAGGACAAAATTAATATTCAGAATTCTGAGCACTTTTAGAAAGAAAATTTATTTTCTTATGTGAAATATTTTTATGAATGGCACATTACTTACAATATTAAAAATTAATTAATTAAAAGATCAAAAACTTTCTTATTTTTCGTCTTATAAAGTCCATAGCAATATACATATATATATATATATATATATATATATATATATAATCGGATAATTAAATTTTATTAAAAGTAAACAGTATAAGAAACTAAAACTTTACAAAGTCGTAATTATCATTTTATTTTTATAGCTCTTTTCTTAATTGAGTAGAGTAGATTTATCTAGTATTTCCTTTTCCTTAAATGCATCAAAACTAATTGATAGTGTTAATACCGCTTTACTTGATAGCTTTATCCCTTTTGTATTTGGGTCAATTTTCTTAAATCGAACCCTGGACGGATAGAATACAATTGCATCGGAGCTAAATTCAATTAATTTCTGTCGAATTTGGTTCTTTGTTGTTTTCTAATTAATTTGTGTCCTAGAAACGTCTCTCAAAGCCTAGAAGTTTCTACGTCATTGTTCAAGAGACGACTTTAACATTTAACGAGAGAGTTGTAAATCCTAAAGTAACACGTTTAATGCATTTAGTGTATGTATCGAGTAGAATGTAACGTTTTAAGCAAATTAAATGGGTATTATAATTTAATTGCTTTAGCCTAACCGTTACTAGATGGTGGTTAGTTCTCTGCATTGCACTGACATTGAACTTTATATTAATCCATACAGTTAGTTACACATTCTATTAACCAAATAATATAGAGCGGTGGAAGTGTGAAATGTTGTTGCTGCAGTTTCTCTAAAGTATAATTAGAATTGTTGAAATTAGTTCGTGGTTAAAATACAAAACATAAAACAGAAACGGAACGAAGTTAGTAACACTATAAAATGTGTGTGGGGTATGGGTGAGTTTCCTTTTGAGACTTAACAAATCTTGGTGGTTGGTGCAGCAGCAAGAAACCAGGAAGAGGGTAATAATAGTAGGTGGAAGGAATAGTCGTAATAGTAAATTGTGGTTAAAATTACTGTTTAAACCCTTTGAAGCTCTACTCGTATATGTATTTAGATGTTTCTGACATAGTTACAAACACCGTAGAGCTTTCTAACATGGTAAAAATGTAACGTAATAGAATGAAACTGTTTTGTTTTTAACTTTATAAATGGAAGTTCATTTTTTTGTAATGTTTGTTTTTAATTGTCAGGAAATTTGAGAGGTCTATTTGTGAAAATGTTACAGCTAAAAACAATCAGGCAATTTTGATGAATCGACTTGTTTAGTAGATTGGAAAATATTATCCGGTTTATAGTTAGGTCTGCAGTTGCTAAACATCAACACGAAACCGATCATAAAATCAATTTCGTTTTTTTGGGCTGTTCTATTACCTTTAAAGTTTTCATACTGTTTTATAAGCTTGTTGAAATCCATTAGCATCTACATATTACTCTTCTTCTATCTATAAACCGTTATTTCTTTTACCTTTATTGTAATGGGTTTGCTTTGGCTTTATTGACTTGACCTTACTCTCTACTGCAAGACATCTTTTTGTCAGTAATTCTGACCACAAGCTTTCCTATATCTTAGGTTGGGTAACTTTTAAAACATCTTTACCCAATATGGCAGCTTTTGCTAATTGCATTGTTTACACGTAGGTACACCTTTCTTCTTGTATTACTTTACACTTCCTCTGCGACTGTCTCTTCAAGCTTTCAGTTTATGCTGACCCCTTCTCATATTAATTTTGGATTATATCGCTATCTGTCCATGCTGCCTTTCTTCTACTGTCTTGTTTCATTCTACTACATCTCTGTTAGGTGTTAGCTGCTTTTTGGCCTATTTGTGGAAAATCGCTTTCAGGGGATTCATTTTATGTTTTTTTGCAGTAAATTCCAAATTACAAGAATCACCTAATGAACCCATGAAGCAATTAATATTAATAGTTTGCTTCCTGGTGGAGATTCTTGTAATGGCGTTCTGACGTTAGGAATTTCTTGGTGCCCTGCAACGTGAGGCTGGGATTGCCTTGATTTGTTGGTAATCAACTACAAGAGAAACTAATGGTAAGTTCTGTTTAACCTCACATCTGTAAATGTATCGTAATTAATGTTTTCTTGAGATGTTTACTTTCTTAGATATACGAAATTTTTTAATTCTTTATACTAAATGAGTTTGTTTTAACTATCAGTTAATGGTATCGTTTCTGTTTCATCTTTTGATAAAACTCGTTTTTCTTTCGGCTTTATCCTGATTGTCTAGGACAGTGTATCCTGTACCACTAAAAGATATTAAGTGAATTAGAGAAACTTAATCCGTATCTTGGCTGTTTTGAAAGGGTAAAAATCATGAAACAAGAAACATTTTAATATGCATGTCGTAGCAGTACGTTCCCTTCTAAGGACAACAAATATTAGTTGTGCGTTGACGTACAGTTTAATAAAGGACTTAGGGTATCAACCAGGTCAAAATCGCACAATCAGTCGTGCTTGATTCATGTTATTGAGCTATTGATGTCCAGCGGCTGTGGAATATATATCAGATTCGCTGATTTACGATTAATACAGTCTGCTCTTCCAACAGATGTCTCTCTCTATTTTCAAATTTGAACCCTACTATGATCTTTGTTTATTTTCTATGCCAACAGTATTTCGTCAATAATTTGACCTTCTTCTTCGCTACTCTTTTCTTTAGACCTCGAACAATATTTCTCTGCAAGTTTCGATTTTCAAACAACAGATCTCAAATGTTTTACTGGGTTTTTTTACATGTTCACAGCCTTTATCTATCTCAATGGGGATTCCTAAAGGAAACAAAGAAAGTATTTATCACTGTAGCTTTTGGGCTGTTGTCATAAATGCACTTTTCAGTGGACTACTGTTGCAAGCCATAGCTACGTTTTGACCTTTAACCGTCGGCAATTTCTTGTAATCGCTGATTATATTGGGTTCATACCAATAGTAACACTGAACTTGGCGTTTTTATTAATGAGGGTTGGGATCAATTTTCCAAATATTAGGAAGGGTCTCTTCATCTTTGAGTGCTATCTTTTTTCCAAATGTCAGTTTATTTTCCACATTTTCCATTTATTTCCACATCTACATGTTGCCTAAGACAAATAAAAGTTTTTTGCAGTTGTCTTTTATATCATGCTTTCCTCTGTCAATGTTCAATTTTTATTTTAAAATTTTTACAAGTTTTTACAATGCTTTTGATGTTAGGCAGCTATCCCCAGCCTTACATTTCATTTCATCTCATAAAAACTTATCATAATTTACAATGAACGATAGGATGGCCATATCATATTGGTTAGCATTCCAGATTCTTATTTTTGTTGAACAAACCTTTTACACAACTGTTGCATAATAAAATCATCTTTAATCGGTCACTAACCTGATGGTGTAGCGCTCTCTGCCAAAAACTCAAAAATTGTTTAAAGGGCTCTTTGTTCAATATTCCATTCAGAGAAAGAAAGCATTATGAAACCTTCCCTTAATGCTTCACCATTCTCTTCTTAGCTTTAACGAACTTCGTTTTGGGGCGCACAATCCAGATTTTGTCTAGTCAATCCAAAACACTTTTTTAGATTTTTTTAGTCCAGTCTCAATGTTTATTTTGCAGTCTCAGAAAAATTGTTTAGCTATATTCAGCCAAGCAAATAATCAGGGATGAGTAATACGAGTTTGGAACGGTTTTTGTCTGTTTTAATTCTGAGTTTCCTGAATCTCAATAGCTTTTAGATGAGCAGCAGTTTTAATTTGTCTTCTTTGTGAAGTATAACTATGATCAATCGGATTTTCATATTACCTTGAAGAATGTTTTCTTATAATTATGATACAGCGTTTATAAATTGGGAACAAATGAAGACTATTCTGTAGTGCCTACTTTTATTGTTTACCATTTTAGACAACTCTTTCTTCTTCAGCCATGACTTCTTGTATGTGTGGATGGGAAGACCGGGCGTTGGGGCGACTGAACAAACAGCAACAACGAATTTTGTGAATGATGATGACTACTGAAACACGATATGTTAGTGTTTGCAGAAATTGCACTGATACGCTCCGCATAGGTTTATGGTGGTGGATACGGTTTGTAAATTTTTTGTTTTGGCGATGACAATTAAAAGAAGGCAGAACAAGTTTGTGTGTTGTTCTTTGCCAGAGTGAAGATACAAGAAAAACAAGACCGTTTTTATAGTTGTCATGAATAGTTAATGTAGTAGAAATTGAAGTTGTACTGTAAAGGGGTACGTTGAAATCTGAGAAATTCATGTTATTCTCGGCCTGTCGCTTGTCTTGGTTTGTTTTGAATTTATGTGCATTACTAAACTTTTTACATGGTAATGGTACTAACATGTTTTCGAGATAATAGAATTTAGAATAATATCGTTGAGTTTCTGAAAGTAATTAGCAGAAGAGATTTAGGAAATTAGCCTATCATCTTTAATCTTTAACATGTAGAAGAATAGTAAATTCAATGAGCAGAACAAGACTTAACCTGGTTCTTTGAACAAAACGATGCTAATGAGTCCTTACCATTTTCAAGTAGATGCCTTTTATTAACAAATATAAATATAAATTTTGTTTTTAGTTACAAATTTCAAATTCTGTAATTTTGAATAGTGGTCTCAAACATGCGGCCTGTAGTGTAGCATTGAATAAATTTTATCTTTTGTAAATAGTTTTACAAACTTTGAAAGAAACTTGTTTCTATTAAAGGTTAACATACG